>VZDJ01000058.1:2136874-2386356 GCA_008694505.1 Cyanoderma ruficeps | reverse complement strand
GGGGGGGGAGGGAAGCAATAGCCAAAGGGGATGCCAGTGAGGTGTGGCTTGCATTTAAATATCCAATATGTCAATGTAAGGGGAGTGTGTACGTATATAAAGTGCAGTTCGCATCCGACGGCGGGACACTGGATCCAGCGATGGGAGGCGCGGGCGGCGCGGGGCCGGGCCGGGGCCGGCAGCGCGGGGCCGGGCGGCCGCAGCCCGCGCTCTGAGCGGCCGCTCTGCCCGCGCCCCCGGGGCCGCTCCGCTCCGCGCCCATGGCCGAGGTGGGCGGCTTCCTGGGCGCGCTGGACCCCGACCTGCACGGCTTCCCCCCCGCGCTGGGCGCCGGGCTGCCCCTCGCCGACTCCCCCGGCTTCCTCAACGAGCGCCTGGGGCAGATCGAGGGGCGGCTGCAGCGGGGCTCCCCCACCGACTTCGCTCACCTCAAGGGCATCCTGCGGCGGCGGCAGCTCTACTGCCGCACCGGCTTCCACCTGGAGATCTTCCCCAACGGCACGGTGCAGGGCACCCGGCAGGACCACAGCCGCTTCGGTAAGGGGCCGGGGGGGTGCCCGGCCGGGCCGGGAGCAGGTGCCCCCGCGCACAACTAATTACCCCGCTAATATAAATCATCCCGGGATGGATATAATTGGCCTCCTAAACAAATGCGCTCACTCCGCAGCAATGCGAGAGTTTTTATTTCCAATTTCCTACTCTCCCGGCGCCCAGCCTTTCTGCAGGTGCACTAAAACGTGCCTTCGCAAGGGGGAAAAAAAGAAAAAGTTAAAAAAAAAAAATAAAAGAGGACGGTGACCAGCTTTAACTGTGCCTCTGAAGTTAGTGGCGAGGGAGACAAAACAGAGACGCTCCTCGTTGGATTTTCTTGGAAATTCCTAGGTTGGAAAAAGAAATTCCTCACTTTTTTTAGTCGTTTCNTTTTTTTTTAATTCCTCCTTCTTTCTGGCGTCTGCAGATATTTGCGAGCTGCTTTCTTTTACATGCATGACTTTGATTAGAAGAGCGTCTCCCCAAAGCGGGCAGGGATCTGTTGGCTGAAGGGGTGTCAGGAGCTGGGTTTGGGAAGGTTGTTGGAAAAGAAAGAAAAGGGGGAAGCTGAAGAGGGAAAAACACTTAGGGGACCTCGGAAAGAAAGAAGATGGAACAATAGGCAGAGCACCGTGGATTTACCTTGCTGCCCAGGATACAGCTGGAAGATTGCCGTGCCTGTATCAGTGGCATACAAGAGCGGTGACCTCTAATGAGACTATATGTAATCTGCAAAAAATGCATCCCAAGCCACAGGCGCAAGAGTACAGTGAGTCTGAGCACAGTAAGGGAAATTGCCGCTACTCCAACATCTAGTGCAGGTGTCTGTATAAGCTATCAACAAGTCCCATGCCAGTGATCTCAGCTATGTTGTCAACAGGTTGCAAGATGTGCTCTCAAGACTTCTTATAGTTTTCAAGTGATTTAACTCCTCGGTGAAAGGAATTCTTTTTGTGCCTTTACTTGTTCGCAGCCAGTCAGTTCTGATACTCTGGGAAGTGCTGCTGCTGCTATTGTTGGAGGTGTAAGGCAGGTTTTTGGAACAATTGGGGAAGCTTATCTTTCCATAAACACCAGATGTGTGCATGGCATGTCCCTGCCTAAATCAACAAGAAAGTCATAACCTGCGGGTCAGAGTCAGGTACTAATACGTTCATGGGGCAAGCGTTCTTTAATTACCTCCTGAAAACACCCATCTTTTAACCTTTCATGCTGCAATACGCAGTGAGTTTCCACGTTCAAAGAGTTGAAAGCAAACCCATTGCATCTGGTTGGTTTTAGTTCAAGCTGCCACGTAGTGTTTCTAGTCTATCTGCTCTTTTTCCTTACCTTCGTAGAACTAAACAGCCAGTTTGAAATGGCAGCATTTGTCTCAGGTCCATTTTTTATAAAGATTGAGTCAAACAAGTATATTTTTAAACTTGGAAAAAACATGTTAGACATGCTAAAACTTTTCGTGGATTTTGCACACTGAAGCTTAAGTCACACAGTGCTTTCAATAAATCGAAACATTGGCATTCCCTAAGTGTTTTAGCAGTCCGCATCCAGCTCCGTAAACTAGACCAGACTTCAGATATTACAGTTTTCTGCTTCAGGGTTTTCCCAGAGGCAGTGTAAAATAAATAGTTATTTGTTGTAATTGCAAGACAAAGCCCCAAAGGATTAGACTGGAATCCTTGCGTTCAGATCAAGTTGGACTAAGCCTTGCTTCAGCAGAGACTCAAAGCAATAATGTATTGGCACACAGTATTCACCATCTGCGTTCAGTAGCCATGAATATTTAAATTCCAATGTTACTGGTATGGTTCATATTAGGATGTCATGTATCAATGCATTCCTAAATTTTGCATGCAACAGTCAGAAAGAAGTAACTTATAACAGGAATAGGCAGCTTGAGTGATTCTGGGGACTCCAAAACTGCTGAGGGATGCAGAGGTAGATGAAGGGTTCAGGGAAGCACTTTAAAGCTGCCTTAAATCTTGAGGCATCTGGAGAAATACTTAGAAGTCCAGGATCAAGCCCATGTGGCTGGAAGGTGCTCGCTGGTACCGTGAGCAGATAATTAAGGTGCTCCATGGACGGCTGCGATGCCACAGCCCAGGCGTATGTCCAGCTGCAGGGGGGATGTAAGCTAGAATCAGATTTGGCATCCCCATCTCTTAATTTGGAAGGGATTCAGGAATAGGCATGCAGTATCTGCACCCTCCCATGCACAGCCATCCCAAAAGCTACCAGATGTGCCAGACATCCGCATCTTCCAGAGAGGAAAATAGCCAAAGCCCTGCAGAACAGAGTCCCAAGGTCCCAACAGTGAGGGTTAAAAGAAGAGATTCTTTTGTAGAACAGCATTTGGGGGTGTGACTGTAAGACACAGGGATCATTGGCATCATCCACCCACACTGCCTGAGCAATCACAGGAACTACTACTGCTCATCTGTCAAGGACTGGAGCCTTCCTAAATCACACCTGTCTTCTGGAATGTGATATTTTATACTTGTAAAAGCACAGATTCTTGAAAGAACAATGGAGCGCAGCTTATTTTTCCTACGAAAAATTTCAGGAGCGAAATGTGGAAAACCCCTCTAAGTTTGCTGGAAGAAATCTCATTCTCATACTACAGAAGTGCCCAAATTCACTCTCTGAACTGGCAGCTCTGGCAAGGTCACTCCCAAAAGAATAAAGTGTTTTCCAAAATGTATCTCTCTGCATCTGCTCAGAACCCTCCTCTACAAAGAAATTAAGGACAGTCAAAATCTGGAGGGGGTCTGGACTGACATTAGCACCCCTAAGACAGTCCTCAGAATGAAACTGAGAGAAATTTGCAAGGAAAATCCCTGCCAGGAGGAACTGCACATTTTCTGCCTCACATCTCTTTTACAGCAGCATTAAACAAGTGAACCCTTGCTACTCACTGCAGTGGAGGAGAGAAAGAGGCCTTGAGGTTGCACTGCAGACAAATAAAGGCAGAAAACAAAGCTCTTCTGGGGTTACAAACCTGCTCATGGATCTGTTACAGGCTCCTAGAGAAGCTGCTGAGACCTCCAGAGAAGGTTTGGCTGTAATTTTGACATTCAGCCCATAGTGCACCTGTTGCTGAACAGTTGTCGAGGTTTTTAGCTGAAGCTTTGGGTTTGTAGCCATTAATACAACATCTGATGTTTCTGTACCTCGGCTCCTGAATGCAGTCATGTAAGAAGAGACAGGTGCAGGGGGCTGAATTGTTCTTTGAGGGATGGTTTAGAGTAAGGCGAGAGTGTGTGGGTCCGGCCATGGCAAAGCTCAGGAGATTATCCAGTGCTTTGGTGGTAAATGAATCCAGTCAGAGTCTTAGTCAAATCTCTCCAAGTCTTATCTGGAAAGACTTGAGGAACAAAGAGAAGGAATAATCAAAGTGAGGGGAAAAAAGAGGTGAGTCCTGGGGGAGAGAAAAAAAGAAAGCAAAAGAAAAAACAAAAGCATATTCTACCACAAAAACACACCGCTACAATTGGAAAGAGAATTCTTGAGCCGGCCCCAGTGGCCACTCCCTGTGCTGCTGGAGATGTACGAAGCTGCAATTTTGTCTAGAATTGGAGTGAGTTAAGGACAGGATGGATATCCGCCCACATATTTTCAGCCTTCACTCTGTCTCCTGACTTTTGTGAGCTCGAGTTACGTTCTTAATGCTCTTTCAACGTAGCCATCCTCCATGCATGTCTCCAAGTGCCACTGAGAGATCAGAAAAGGGGAATACTACAAGGGATGTTGTCAGAAGAGATTGTCATGGGCACACCTTGGAAGAAATTTCATTTGCAAAACCCTTATCTACCCAACATGCACCAGCTGAGGGATGTCTCATTCCTGCTCAGAGAGGGAAGATGCTGATGCTGCTCCTGGCTTGGTCCTTGGTCCTCTTTGGAGACCTGGATTCACATGCCTCATACAGAGGGGGGCATATTCAAGATCTGGGTTCCCCTGCCTTAGAGATCCCTTAGTTTCTCAACAGAACCAGCAATATTTTCCTGTTTCCCAGAGATGCTGAGGACTGTGTCTATATCTACATGAAGGTCCATCTACTGTTCTCCAGTTACCCGATATGTTTCACTTGAGTATTCCCTTGTCTCCAGGCTGGGAAAGACTCCCCTATTCCTGGATGTATCTCTGTACTCCTGCTTTAGTTTTTACACTCCCTGTAGTTGTCCATCTTCCCTCACTCCCTCCTTTTCTAAGAGTGGCTCTGGTAATTTCTGGTCTGCGGATGGGAAAAAGCACTCAGCAGTTCAGTAACTCCCTTGTGTCAGAGCTGGTGGATAGTGAAGGGAGGAAACCACCCCTCATCCTGCACCTCTCTCCTCCTCCCTGTTTGGGATTCTTTTCAGCTAAGAAACCACAACAATTACTGAGAAGAGCAGAGCCAGGGTCTGTGTCTGTCTGGCTTGAAAAGGCTGCCTTCCCTGCCTGTGCTGCCTGTTCCTGATGTTTCTGCAGGCAGGATGTGTGCCTGAGCCAGGATGTGTAGCTGGGCATATTTCAGCCTATAAAATGTCTGCTCTATAGTCTGTCACACTATAAAGTGTGTTTTGTGGTGTTTGCTTCCCTGTCTGTCTCCAGGCCTTGCCACTCCCAAGTCCCTATTTCATGTCCCCCAGCACCCACTGGTTTCAGGAAGGGCTGGATTAGATGCACAGGCCCCAGAGTAGGCAGGGGGAAAGGAGGATAGGAGGTCTGATGGAAGGCAGGAATTCCTGCAGCCAGTTTAGCTGCCAGCACCTGATGATGAGTCTGCGTTGCACAAAGTGGGTCAGGGGTGTCCATCTCCGTCTGAACTGTCCTATATTTAGGGAGCTCTGTGGTGTCATCTGAGAGTTGTCACATCCCTGCCTCAGGCTGTGGGGTGACCCAGAGCTGTGGCTGCCACTGAAGTCAGCTGGCTCAGGTGGCAGCTTGTCACGCGGTGGCTTTAAACCAAGGCTTCAGGAGGAGCTCTGGGAGGTAACCTGATCAGAGCATCAATTGCCCAGGGCTGGAGCAGTATTAGGGAGCTGTATCAGGAGAGCTGGAGCCACACTAAAGGTTAGAGCAACTTTCCCCTCCAGTCAATGGAGGCATGCAGTCATCAGATGAGAGGAGGAAAACCCTCTTCCTTCTGCCTCCCAGCTAATTAATCCTTCACTGGGCACTGGCAAAACTGCCTGTGACCTCTACCTGGGTAGTGTGTGAAATCCACAATGGCACAGTCCCACTGCTGCCTTCAGGAAGTGTTAGTGGGAAGTTTGAATGTCCCCACCACTTGTGGTGTTGGGTAGGGGCCGTTTGTTTTTGAGTGCTTCACCAAAGATTCTCCTGTTACAACTCTTTCCTCCACTGAAACAGCTGTGGCTGTGGGGGTGCAGCAGCCAGACCCTGCTATTTCTTTCCAGAGGAAATGAGGCTGCCCCTCATTTTTAAAGTATCTGACACCATCCTAGCAGGCTGCAGCCCATAGGTCAAACAGTTGCTCTTGCAGGGCTGGGGATGGCTGGGACAGATGCTGCTGGACTGGGAAGAGGCGGGCAGGAGGCTGGGACAGACAGCAGGTCATAGTGGGCAGGAGGACATTCTGGCAGTAACAGTGGCAGGGGGTGATGGAGAAAGGACTGGCAGTGCCATGGCTCCGAAGCCTGCAGAGGAAGACGCATTTTTATCTCTGTGCTTTGAAGCTGGATTTTATCTCTGTGCCTTGTATATACATTTTGGGTTGGCAAGTGTCCCACTGGAGTGCCAGGATGAAGATGGTCCTCACAGACATCTCTTCTAGTGCTTTTCACTTCTTTTTACTGACTTTAAAACCTGTGGGACAAACATCTTATTCCAGAAGACAAAATCACACTCCTTTTGGTGAAGAATAAAACCCGGCATGGTAACAGCCTTCCGACATTGCTAGTGGCCAGGCACAAATTTCTACGTCTGTCTTCTTGGTGATAATTATGAAAAAAATCCAAATTCAAACCAGCAAAACCTTGCAAAGCTTTTCTCATTAGCAAAGATAATCCCTCTTGGGCAACTCAAATTCACAATGCTGGGGAGAAGCCCAGACTGGAAATTAGCAGATTGCACGCAGATGGGACTATAGAGTTAAAAAACGGTATTGTTACTGGGAATAGCTGGTTTGTTTTCGTTGCTGGAGCCTGATGTTGTTTTTTTACCTCTGTATGATTTGCAGTTCTTTTCTTTTTTAGGGATTCTGGAGTTTATTAGCCTGGCAGTGGGGCTGGTGAGCATCCGTGGGGTGGACTCCGGACTCTACCTCGGCATGAATGAGCGAGGCGAGCTCTATGGGTCGGTAAGTTGAGGCTGGGCTGATTCCACCCTGTCCCACAGCCAGCACTGCAACCTGTGGCCTCAGCTGTGTCACTAAGGCTCTGTCACAGGCCTCCCACATCCTTGGGGTGCCACTGATCTCCATCCTACCCTTGATGCCATTTTTGTTCTAACATAAATGATATATAGGAAATTGGGTTTGAGGGAGGGTTCACTCCTACTGAGAGCCCACAGTGGTGCTCAGCCCTCAGACATCACACCGAGGTTTTGCCTTTCAGAAATGGCCTGACAATGGGCCAGGTAAGGCAGGGGAGCATTTAGGATAAAGCCAGGAACTGTTTATGTGTTTTCACAGCCTGAGTGACACATCAGTTGTATTCTCCTTGTGGTCAGATCTGCACCTATCTGCAGGCCTTATCCTTGTATTATGGCTCTTCAAACAGCAGAAGCTGAAATTGTGGCCTGTTATTGTAAAATTCCCTGTAACTCCTTTTAGGAGTTATGGGCTGCTGCTTGTGATTTCCTAGAAGTGCCCTTTTCAAGCTAAAATTCTCCATGTTTTGACTAAAAACCCCAAGTGTAAACTCGTTAAGTGTTACGACTTACAGTCAAAATGCCAGGTCTTAACAGCTGGGCAGAGGTGCTTCTTAATTTAACTCAATTCTAATTATTTAGCTCAATTCAGGGCAGATCACAGTAAAAATAAAATGAAATAAAATAAACCGGTTTTAAGCCAGAGCACAAGGCAGCACTTCCTCTTACCATCAGATAAGCCTCAGTGTACAAGTTAAAACTCATGTACTCTGCATACACAGAAGCTGTTAGAAAACCTTTGATTGGCAAAGAGTTTAGCTCATTTTAGCTCATTTTTCCTTGTCCCATTTCCACCTGAGACTGCCACAGACCCTTCCACCATTTAAGACACAGTTGCTGATGTTTATATGAGATAGTTGCCCAGAGAAGCTGTGGCTGCCCCATCCCTGCAAGTGTCCAAGGCCAGGTTGGATGGGGCTTGAAGCACCCTGGGATAGGGGAAGCTTTCTCTGCTAGGGCAGGGATGAGCTTTAAGGTCCCTTCCAGCCCAGACCACTGTGACTCTCTGATCATCAAATACTGCATGCACCAATAACTTCTTTTCCTACCTCATTTCTGCAGCAGCTTCTACCCTGCACAGCAGTTAAATGCAGAGACAGTGGTTAAATTAAAAATCAGCAGGATTCCATAAAACACCAAATGAAGCACATGTCAGAAAGCAGGGTTGGAGTAGCACCTCTCCTATCAAACTCTAAGGCTGCTCAGCAGCTCCTGGAGTTGCAGCTTTCACTTGTGCCTGCTGGAGAACAAGAGCCCATGTATCCCCCACCTTTGCCTTCAAACCCCGCAGCTCTGATTGTGAGTCACGTTTCTAGAGCCCGTGTTGGTGTTATAACACAGAAACTAAAATAGTGTAACATTTTACAGCCCTGAATCTGGAAACAGAATTGCCCTGAAGACAGTTGTGGGAGCTGTCCCTGCCCATGGCAGAGGGTTGTGATGAGGTGATCTTTAAGGCTGTTTCCAACCCAAACCATTCTGGGATCCTGTGCACCAGGCAGGAGGCTGCAGGAACACGCTCAAAAGGCTGCTCCAAACTGTGCCGGCGTCACGAGCCAGGTCCCCAAATAACCCTGGAGTTTTAAAATCTGGGACACGTGGGTTGTACAATGATGGCTTTTGGAACTCAAAAGCCACTACAGTATTCTTAATTAAAGGTCCATAAAACAGCGCCTGACAACAGCATTAGCATTACAATGGTATTTTGGGAGATCACAGTACAGCGGTATTTTTAAATTTTCAGCAAGTTTATTATTTCCCTCTGTGCCAATTTTGCCTGATGCCTGTGTTGATGCAGCCAGAGCCAGCCATCCCCACAGCGACACGTGGAGTCCCCTCGGGACACAGAGCTTTTCCGCCTGTCCCTGTTGACCTCGTGCCAACACTTCTCTAAAGCTCCCCAAGGATTTCAGAAATGCCACTAATACTTAGGGCAGCAAAAGTCATGGGCAGCACCTTGCCTGCTGCCTGTGTGGTGTCAGGTTCAGTGGGGACATCCCAGGGCTTGGGAGGGAATAAATCACACCCTGAAGAGTCACCCCAGACTCGCCAGACATTTTCCACAAACACTGTACTCCAAACTGCCCAGTGCAGCACGGGGGAACGGGGGCAAAGCAACAGCCAGAGTTCAGCCAGTCTTCAGATTCCAACAGATTCCAAGTAGGTGGCATCCGAGAGGAGGGAAAAAAACCCAGCCTGTATTTATTGACAGATCTGGGAAGAGAAGCCTGCAGTTCCCTGGGTCTCAGATGGCTGAGGCTGTGGCCTAGGACTTTTGGAGGGCTCACAACTCACCTCAGGCTTTATTTAATTAGCAGCAAAACATTGAAAACAGGTTCTGAGCACAGGTGAGCTCCTGGATTGTGTTACAAAACACATCTACTGCAGGCAGTAACATTTAGTGAGCACTCCGTGTGCCTCAGAGGGGACACATTCCCTGCCCGGATAGTTTACAGTGGAGGGACTGTGGCTGTAATATTAGAGCACTCTACATTTCAGTTGAAAGGGCTCCCAGTCACCCTGGCAGTACCTCTGTGGGATGGGATGGATGGCTGGACCCTCTGTGACAGCACAGCAGTGCTGGCAAAGCCACCTGTGTCCTTGTGGGGCAGAGGGACAGCCTTGCTCCCCACTGCAGCCGGGCACATCCCTGTAGCTGGCACATGCAGGTGGGAGGGAGAGGGAAGGAGCACTGGACATGAATGAAAAGTCCATCATCAGCCAGCCACTGCCAAGAGCCCCCAGCAGTCAGGGCTGGATGGGGAGGCTGACTGTGGCTGTGGTGACACCAGTGCCATCTGTCCCCCCACGCCAGCATGGGATGCACCAGCTGCACACCCTCATCACATCACCTATCACCACCCTAAATCCTTCCTGGGGTGTGACATCCCACGTCCCTCTGGGCCGTGTTCCAGCCTCCCATCACAGCTCGGTGGCACTCCAGGAGGTGAAACCCTGAGCAGTGCTTTCATTTCCATCTCAGTGCATCCAGCTGTGTGCCCTGAACTTCCAAAGCAGTGCTTGCTCCTGTATCCTGTTCAGACCCTTCAGATGTGCTGCCTCTTCTCTCACCCAAAAGAGGGGATTTGGGGGGGTGGTACCTTACAGGGGGACGTGTCCCTGCCTGGTGGCATGACCACCCCAGCAAGCTCAAATGCACACCTAGACCAGGTGCAAAAATGCACACCAGGTTTGGAGCTTTGCTGCGTGCCTGTCTGATTTATTCATGAAGCACCTTTGCAAAATCCACACCCACCTTCTCCTGCTTTTGTCTCCTTCCTCCTCCAACTCCAGAGATCCTTGGGTCTTGAGCTGTTCCCTTTTCCAGCTCTCACCCAGGGAAAGCATCCCCATCCTCAGGGGAGCCAGGAGAAGGTGGCTGGGAAAACGCTAGAAAAACAAAGTAAGGGGAGGGTGTCAGCGTTTATTCTGTTGCAAGTGTTTGACACGAGTGTCTCTGTGTTCCCCTGGCAGAAGAAGCTGACCCGGGAGTGCGTTTTCCGCGAGCAGTTTGAGGAGAACTGGTACAACACGTACGCCTCGACGCTGTACAAGCACCCCGACTCCGAGCGCCAGTACTACGTGGCCCTCAACAAGGACGGCTCCCCCCGCGAGGGGTACAGGACTAAGAGACACCAGAAATTCACCCACTTCTTACCCCGCCCCGTGGACCCTGCCAAAATCCCTGCCATGTACAGAGACCTCTTCCACTACAGGTGATGGTTCCTGCAGTGTCAGTGTACATACTCGGGCTCCCAAGCTTTTCCCCAGAGCACTCTATTAATAGTCATTCCATCATTCCTGTAAGAGTAGATGACCTAGGGAAGCACTTACATTGAATTCAGACACTGCTGTTCCTCCTTGTTTCCAGCGTGTATCAAACCTGGGTTATTTATGGGGCGGGGGTAGGGAAAGGGAGGGAACCCTACATTTAATCTTCCGTTTTCGTTCACTATCGTTACCCGGTTGCTACAAGAGAGGCTGAATATTCAATGTTAGGGTTGCCTAAAGGAACGAGCAGGTGAGCAAACCTGATCACTGGGGAAAAGAAAGCCCCAAAACAACCTAAAAGTGAAGAGAAGTAAAGAAGACAAAGACGACAGAACTGCAGATGCTGCTGCTGAGCTGGGACAGCTCCCTGCCAAGGAAAAGTCTTTGAGTGGTGCCCTGCTTAAGCAGCCCAGGAGTTTGCTACATGGATGATGAACTGGTCCTGATTTGTGGGGTTCTTCCTGCTGTTGGGGTGGGAATGGGGTGAGGAACATTATTCAGATGTAAGCATGGATACTGNAATAAGGTCCTACTGAAACAGGAAAAAAAAAAATGAGTTTTCAGAGCCTATCGGCAATAAAATTGTCTTTATATTGTAGATTTCTTGCTAGCCCTTTTTTTTTGGCACTCCTCAACAACTAACCCAGTATTTCCCCTGCAATATGAACAATAAATCCACCTCTGAAAGGGCTTTGTGCAGTAAAGATCAATTACCTCAGCCCCAAACTGCTGCAGGAAGATGACATCAAATCACAGGTCTGGGAAGCACCAGCTCAGTCTCCCTGGGGCGTGAGGCATCCCCGTGGATTTACTGTTCTGCCCAAAACCAAGAGGACAAACATTTGGAGCATCTGCTGTGTTTTGGACAGACCCATCAGTCCTGCAATGAAACCAGCACATCTTGCACAAGATTTACCTGCAGCACCGTGAAAAATCCGTGGAGAAATAGAAAGCAACAGCAGCAATTCCAAACCCCCTCACTTTTACGCAATTACCGTGGATGAGGATCATCCCTGCAGGCAGTGCTTGGATGGTCATGGCCGTGTGGCATTTCCCTCTGCAGAAGCTGCCTGGTCCCACAGTCCTGTCACCTCTCCTCTGCCTCCAGCTGGGCTCAGCAAACCTGATGAGACTTGGCAGCCCTGAGCCAGCCCCATATTCCCAGCTGGTGCCCAACAGTGCCAGGGAGCCACGGCCACCTCCAGTCAGGGCAGGGACACTCATGGGGAGCCTTGGCTGTGCCAGCACAGGCCCTTAAGTGACACTTGTCCCACATATCTGCCCTTGCTGCCTGCTTGGGATGTCACAGACCTGCAGGGAAAGCTTCCAGCAATGATGCCAGTTCATGTTTTGTCCCCTGTGATCAGCAGAGAGGGATTTCAGCAGGCAGTGGGAGCAGGAGTGTGTGGTTGCAGAGGCACAGGCACTTTGCAGCACGAGGAGAGGCCGACAGCAAACAGGGTCCTGGAGTGTGCAAAAACCTGAACAAGGACAGCTGTGGTGGCTCTGGGTTTTCCCTATCAAAACTGCTTTGTCCACAGTGTTGTTTCTTAACCTCCTCCTTGCAAAACAGTCATGGTAAAAGCTCAGCTCCTTCATCTTCAGCCTGTGAATTCTCAGGACATTTTCACTGACCTAGAGATGATCCACACCAGCTTCTTCATGAGCTACACCCCAAATGGAGCAGCAGCCCTGGAGCCCAGCTCTGCTCCCGACTGTTTCTGGCCCTCTCTGCCACCTCCTGTGTCCCTGCCACGTCCCTTCGCTGTCCCAGCGGGGCCGGCAGCCACCGGACGACAGGCTGGGCTTGGCAGTGAGGAGATTACAGGAGCTTTACCTTCAATGATCCAGACATGGAGGAATTTAATCCCGTGTTTGAAATAAAAAGAGTTTGTTTAGCTTCTTCCTCTGAGTCACTGCCGAAACATCTCATCCCCGGCTGTGTCGGGAGCTCCGTCGCTCACGGGACGCGTCCTCAGGTGCACTTTTGACCTTCCCCTGCACGAAGGGGAAATCCCTCAGCCCTGGAGCCTCACTCTGCCCCCTGGGATGATCCTGCTCCTTCCAGCCAGGGCTTTCCGTTGTGCTTGAAGATAAATCTGGTGGTTAAGATCCTGCTCCTTTTCAAAATGAAGGTCAAAACCTGATCTCAGCAATGCCAAGAACATTTTTTACCAACTCCAAAGGAAGGTCATTTGGCCAATGGGGGCAACACTGGACTTGTTCTTCTGAAACCCAACTCAAAGAGCTGCTGCAGAAGAGCCTCCTGCCAGAAAGGGACACACAGGTACCAGGGATGCTGTAAAACACCTTTTCAGGATCTGGGTTCAAAAAACTCATATTTGCAAAAAGCAAAATCCCCAAAGCATTTACTGGAAACCCCTTGGTAAAGGCAGGTGTCCTGTCCTGTGTGCATTCATTAAATGGGGAATTCAGCACTGCTAAATCCCACCCAAATGGTTCTTCCACAGGAATTTACTTTGGTTCTGGTTGAACAAAGCAGCTGAAGCTGTGAATGACTCGACTGAGCTGGGAGCTGAAGAGCAGCAGAGGGAACCCCCACAGACATGGGGTGCATTGTGAGTGGCACAGGAGCGGGCTGTGATGCACACTGGGTTTGTGTGGACACTCTCACCTCCCCACCCCATCCTGTCCCCCTTGGCCCAGCTGTTTCCTCACCTGAAGATGCCAACTGCTCCTTCAGCTTGGAGGTGTTACAGGAAAGTTTGAGAGGAAAATATGTTTGGGTTGCTTCAAGCTAACAGAATCTTCCAAGTCAGCAGAAGGACACTTTGTTTGGGGTCTCAGCTCATGTAGAGTCCATTGGATTCGAAGTCAAAACAGCCAACTGGAAAACTTCTGTCAAAGGGCAGGCAAGGGCTGGTGCAGGGGGTGGCTGTGATCCCCAGAAACCCCCTGTGCCCTTGACCCCAGAGCTGTTCTACACACACGACTGTGGGTCTGGAAACCCCATAGCAAACGGGACAAAAGGCATCTCTTCAACCCTTCTCCTGCCCGAGAGGGGAGGGCCTGTCCTGTGGGAAACATTATCCTGGGACAGCTGTGTGGAGGAGGAGGGAGGAGGGCTGCAGTCTCCCTATGGAGGGTGCAGAAACAGAGGGGAACTGCCTGGGAGAGGCCAACCTGGAGCCAAGCACAGCAGTGTGCCCCTTTCTCCCTGGCTTTGGCTCATGATCCAGGGCACAGGGATGGATTGCATGGATTGTCTGGAGACTGACGTACAAGTGGCAACATCCACACACCCTCAGGAACATCCCCATGGACCCCGCTGCCTGTGGGGAGCTCTTCTAAATGTGTGGCTTGGGGTGCCTTTCCCCAAGGGGGAAAAGGAGAGGTGGCCCCAAAGACTCACCTCCTGTGGAGAGCCCGAAACTGCAGAGGGAATTCAGAAACTCAGAAGAAATCCAGAAAATCCAGAAACTGGTGGAAGGCAATGAAGGTGTCCTGGTGTTGTCCCACCTGGCTGGACATCCAGAGAGATGTGCTGCTGCTGCCAGACTGTGGCTGAGATGTCCCTGGAAGGGCACCCAGGGATGAGCATTCCTGAAGGAGAAGGGCTGAAGCTCATGTCCATGTGGAGACAAAGACATCTGCATCCCTTGGGACAGCGCTGGTTATTGCTTTTTCCACAACTCCCCCAGAGCTGCTGAATCCTCATAACAGAGAACACCAAGGGTGTCACCTCCTACCTGTGCTGGGTTTGAGCAGGAGCCCTGGGAAATGAATTCCAAGGATTCTCAGGCTCTTCCCTCGCTGTGCCAGGAGGTGTCTGGCACTGAGATGCCACTGAGAGGGGCAGGTCACCACACCAGACGTGACCAGGGCACACATCCTCCACTGCTGCTGCTCATGGCCATGGACAAGAACCCAGGGAAATGAGCAACACTGCAACTGAATCCCTAAAGCAGCTGTTGTGGCTGGACCAGTCTTCGAGCAGTGCCTCAGGTATCAGTTACTGTCTCACTCTCAAGCAGTTTTTGTGCACGCCAGAGGCTGGGGTGGTGTCTGAGATCAGACCTTGGAAGTGGCTGAGCACAGACCCAAGGGGTGACCCCACATTCCCTGAGCCCCTGTTCCCACTCAGGCCACAGCTCCTTCCCAATATTCCCCTCCAGTGACCCCCAAGCCATCCCCTCCCTGGGGAAAGCAGGAACAGGAGCTGTGGCTGGATGACAGAGGCACAGGATGAACTCATCCCACTCATCCCAGCCACACACAGCGGGGCAGCAGCTCCTCCAGCCCCTTCAGAGCAGCACAGCTTTGCCAGAGCCACATGTGGAATTCTGCTGGTGCTCTATCCCAGGCCTCATCCCCAGGGTGGGTTCCACAGCACAGAGGGTGCACCGGGGGTTATTTGACACCTGAGCAGGTCTGGGAAGTTCAGACACCACATGATTACTGGTGCTCGTGCTGCAGCACCAGCATTTTTCCAGACTCCTCCAGCTGGGAACATTTAGGACATTTGGCTTTCCATAAACATTGAAAATCTATCCAACTTCAAAACTCTTTTTTGCTTGAACTGATGAATTTAGTTTTATTTACTGTGTGCAGAATGGTTCTGCTTTTAAGATAAAGGCAAAAGCTGCTCAGGCTGGGCACAGCTGACACAGCAACAGGGCTGGTCAGTGTTGGGACATCTCAGCACAACATTCTGGACATGGGACTCATCCCAGGACACTTCCCAGCCCAACACAGCCACATCCAGCCTGAGCTCCCACTGCCCTCCATCAGTGTTCAGGGCCCCTTGGAGCACAGCTCCAGTATTTTCACCTCAGACACCATTTCCAGCTCCCTGGGCTGTGCCAGGAACGGCTGTGCCCTGAGCACTGCCAGGGAACGAGCAAAGGGCACATTTAAACACAATTGTTACACTTTTCTTTGCATAGGAAAGGGAATGTTTTGCCCAAACAAAATTTAAATGGGATTTAATAACTAAGGAAGGGAGAACCATGAGGTTAAAATACGGCAGCACCTTATTCTGATTTGACTGAGTAGAACTTCACCTCACTTTTAACCACCTCGCTGCTGGACAACTCATTTCATTTTTAACAGACAGACTGGCAGAAGCTGCTAATAAAGTAATTTGAAAACTGGACCACAGCTGTTTTCCTGAACTGGAGTCCATGGCTATATCCACTAAAGTCACTGCAGAAAGCAGTAAGAGCTTCAACTCACAGCACAGGTCTCCAGAGACATTCCCAGGCCGAATCCCTGGGGACTGAACACAGGACTGTGAATGTAGCACAAGGCACGTTGATGTATTTTGGTCACTTTATTAAATGAGATATTAAATAGTTTAAGTTTCAACTACTAAAACAGCACTTTGAATGGTGAAAACACAGATAGTATATCGTCATACTTGAATGCTTCTTCTCTTTTAAAAACACATTTCCAGTCCTTATATATATTACAAAACAGCCTTATAGGAAGAGGGGACACCTTTTCTATAGTACTTAAGATATTTAATACAGAACTGAAAAGCCATCTAATAGAAACAAAGGCAAGTCTTCACAGCTGTATGATTTCAGCAGCCAAAGCTGGTTGATGGACTGAAACATTACTATACAACTGGGACAAACATATACAATATCACGATACTAAGCAAAAACGCTTTACATCCAAAGGAATAAACAGGTTACAAAATGTGGATAATTTAGCAGGCAAAACTGTATTACAAGCAACATTTTTATTTGTCATCTTAAGCCATTTTTATCTAGTTTAAACATCTAAAACAAATATAAAAAATGAGCCTTTTATTATCTTACTGATGTATGTTCTGTCTTTAAGTACTGGTTAAAGCCTGATGTTATACTCAAAGCACATTGTTATGCAGCTAAAATGTCGAGTGAGAAACGTAAGCAAAGTGGTCCAGGTTTTACTTCAACGCTTATCTCGGATTCCTTCTTGTGCATTAGTCTTCTGTTATCCATAGGTTTGTCCAGGATGAAATAAAATGTGCCTTTCAATGTTGCCTAAAACTTCCACATTTGAGTCTTTGAGTTACTGTAAAACTCCACTTAACATTTCCAGGTTTGGTAGAACGTACTTCTCTTATTCACAACACGTAGGAATATTGGTGAGAGTTGCCCAGAGTACATTTGCCTTCAAATGTTTATCTCAACATCTCACTTTTGTCTCTTCTAGTGCCAACACGTCTCTCTTTGCTCCCTCCCCCAGATGAGAGTTAATTGCAGAGCTGGCAGAGCACTAGAACACACTGAGGGTCTTTTGTGGTATCTTGTCATCAACGAAGCCAAGACAGCAACTTGTCAGCTGGGTTTGCAACAGCCCAACCAGCCTCTGTCCTCGTCACAAACCGAGTGTCAGTCACTGAAACACCATGAACAGCTGCATGTTTAGATGCAAAACTTGTCCATTCAGGGCAAGAACTCAAACTCCTGCAAGGAACTTCCCAGAAACCAAAACGATTTTAGTTCATGCCGGCATCAGAAGAGTCCAGCACAATCTGGAGCCACCACCTCCATCCGTCTCCAGAGCCCTGTGTTGTCCACACACCAGTGCCTCCATGTTCCTGCCACTTACTTGTGTCCCCAGATTATCAATGGGGTTTTTTGGGGGGGGTAAGAATCAACCAAACTCTATGCAAAGGAAAGCCCTATTTGTATTTAATTAGAACTTCACAAGCACAACAAGTGTGGGCAAAGAGTGATAATGGTATAGAATAAACCTGAAATTTATCTCTGATCTACATTTAAAAAAACCTAAAACAGAACAAAACCAAAACGAAAATCAAGCTCTTTGTGTCCTAACCCACGTTTTCACACAAGTGAAGGGAGGAGTGCATAACCACACCTGTATCAGTAAAGCCATTTCACGCTTCTGGCAGCTCTAGAAGTTGCTACAGCACTTTCTCTGTATCGATTTTCAATCAGCAATGGTTGTGTCACGTTAAAGGGGGTTCTCTGACAGGTGCTTTGACCCTGGCCACCATCACCATTCCCCCCAGAGACAGGAATTGAACTGTGTTGGCCCGTCCCCCATTGCCGGCAATGGGAGGAGACAGTAGCACCAGCATGGGGGAGTTACCAGAAATGTGCTTTGTGCTGGACTCCACAGCCAGGGATCAGCGTGGGAGGGAAAAGCGTCTCCCACTCCCACGGCAGCAGCTGTTATTCCATCACATACAACTGAAAACAACAAATGGCAGCAGACTGGGGAAGGCCCAGTCGTGTTTAAGGCTGGATGCACAGTTCCCTGTGCCTCAGAAGGTTCAGAGCAGTAGTAGTTACGAATATTGCACTCAGTTCTGTTTCAGAGAGTATTTTCAACTCCTGTTCCATTCAGCACAGATGACCCATGAAGGAAACTAGACTATTTCTGTTACAATGTTCCCACTAATAGAAAGAAACGGGTAAGCAGAAAAGTATTCCATAATTTGAGGAATCAACTCTAATCAAGAACTCAGCTGTTTACAATTCACATATGTCAGACTGAACATACAGACCTGCAGTCCTTCCTAAGCTTCCCAAAGCTTTGCAGCCACCAAAAGTAAGCGTAGGAGTTTAGACAGGAAACCTGCGGAGATGCTACTGTAACGGGAGGACTTGTTTTCACTGAAAACAACTTGTTATCTCCTGTACTCAACATATGTAAGAAGATTCTAGGCAACATCACTGACAACAGGGAAAACACCGTGTCCTAGTTAAACAAAGCTGAAACACTAATATGGAACATGGTATTTAAGGGGAGCAACCAAACTATTCTTTTTAATTTATTTTTTTTTTTACAGTTGAGTTCTGTTAGGCCATTGATTCCTAAAAAAATAAAAAGTTCTTTCTCTGATTTTAACAATCCTTTAGGCTTTTAGTGCAAAATCACATTGATTTCCCTTGGGAAGGCCCTGGATTTTTGCCTCTCATTGGGGGTGGTGCTCGTTGTAGGGGTGGTGGCTGCATCCCACCAGACACTGACTGATACATTCCTCTCACATCTATGGCTGGGTAGTTGGAAGGATTCATGATTAAATTTGGAGGCTTTGGCATCATGAGGTGGCCCATGGCTGCTTGCTGGTAGGACATCTGCTGCTGCTGCTGCTGGTTGTACTGGTGCTGGAGCCGCCTGTTCATCAGGATCCTCTGGACACAACCGATTAACTGTGGAGGGAAAGCAGAGCTGCCTGAGTGCACCACCCGTGCCCCTGCTCCCAGGATCAGGTTCAGAGCTCAAATCAATTTGTTAGGGACAGCATGGCTGGGGGAAAAAGCCCCATTGTTATCACCATCCCTAATGTGATGGCATTCGGCAGCCCATTACTGGAGAAAGCATTTAGTAACAGCGTTTAGGGCTCAGTTCTCGGGAAGACTTGGCTATTGTGCTGCAGGCAGCATTTAGGTGAGTTGCCACGGCAACATGTACTCTACTGTGAAATTATTCCCAGGTATAAGTTACATCATCATTTGTCAGGTACCATTCATCTTCCCTTTGAAAATCCCGCCTGTGGACTGTCAGTTTTTGTTTGCCTGAGAGAAAAACTCTTCCCTCTGACATCATCTGGGCAACTTTCAGATTCTGCAAAGTAATTTTAAGCTAAAACAACATTACCAACACTTTCTAAGATGTGTTTCTAAGTGGCTGGCTGAGCTCTGGGGAATCAGATTTCTCTTTACGCCTCATGACCTCGCAGCAAAGCACTGCAGCTCAAAAACCCGGCGAGTGGCTTTTTATGAACTTCTCCCATGTCTCCCTCACTGAGGCCAGGCAATGAGCTCCAGCACACTGCTGACCATTCTGTGAGGGACATTTATGTGCCTAAAGACACAAGCTGGTAGTTCAGGAGTGAACACACAGAGGGATCCTCATTCAAACACTGACGGTAGGTAAATAAATGTAAGATATTTTACCATCTGCTGCTTCCCGAGGACGTCGTTGTAAATGGCTTCTCGGCGCTTCACGTCCAGCTCCTGGCTCGCCTGTCTGTTCAGGGCCAGGGCCTGCACCTGGCTCTCCGTCAGGGTTAAGTTTTCTTTCCACTGAAAAGCAAAAAAACCCAAAACCTTCTTGGCACTGGTCTTTTGAACGAAAGCCTGACAGTAACTGAGGCCCCGTGTCATGTTCGCACTTACACCAAGAGCCAAACCAGCCCAGCTTCCAGTCAGTGCAAAGCTGCTTCCCCAGAACCAGAACCAGGAGTTATTAGTTCTGCTAAGTGGCAATTAACAGTCCACAAAATACAATAACTACTTGCCTGTAATTGCTATTCTGATTTCTGGAAAAGCCAGCGTTTTCAGAGCAGAATACTTACAGATCTAAGCTGCCACTGCTGTAAGGCTCTGTGCCAGCTAAACACCACCAAGGGTTACTGCAGGGATAAAGGTCACTACCAAGTGGAATTGATGCTCATTAACAATGCAATTCATTAGCTGGGTGACCATTTGCAGTTGCAATATCTTTGTTTGATAATGTTTAATGCTTTCCACTCCTGATCAAAGCCCAGGATTATCCACTGCACTCACTATGGCTGAAATGATGTCTTCAAGGGGCTGGATTCTTGCTGCAGCCACACTGTTGGTTGCTTCCACCACCTTCTCTCTTCCTTGATTGATGAGGTCCTGAGAAAACACCACGACATCAGGTATAAAGCACAGAAACAACAAACACATTTCTTCCCCAACCTTCTTAATCTTTCTCTTGTACATACCTAGACTTCCATTACCTTTCTGCTCTCAATTTGCACAAGTCAATGAGTCTAAGCTGCCACCCATCTGAATTTCAGCACAGAGCAGTGGAACAACATGTATAAACCTGGCAATTTGTAGACAGCATTTGTAAAAACCTAGTTTTGTATCCACAGGTTTTCAGACCAGCACGAGAATGCTAAAAACCCAGGTAAATTTTCTACCATACAGACTTGAAGATGTTACAGTTTCAAAAGTGGTAATTAAAGTCTGCAAAGAATGCAGGTGATGCTCCAGAATCCTGACAAATCTGCCCAGGTACAGGTTCATATACATGCAAGTTAAACTCCAAAAAAGCTACATGCAAAAATCCTCCCCAAACCTCCAAACTATTAAAAACACAAAGATATTTCAGACTGATTGTGTCAGAAAACCCCTGCAGCAACACAGGCACGTTGTGCTCCTTACCTCCAGCTGTTGGTTACTCATTGCTGACAGAGCACCCAAATTGTAAGGAATATATGTCTGAGAGTTGAAATTTGTGGGCATGGTGGTGGTGCCTGTTGGCATGTTGAAACGCATGGTGATGCCCTGGAAAACACAAAGGCCACTTGTCACTAACTCTGGCAATTCTGTAACAACCACACAGCCACAGCAGCCCCCAGAGAGAGACACAGGCCCTGAACATTGATCATGGAGGTTTCCAAACCTCAGCTGAGAGCCCCATGTCAGTCACAGAGGAAGCCAAGTTCCAGTCCTGAATGATCTCTGAGTTTAGCTTGTCAATAGTTGATCCATAAATGACCACAGCTTATCAGCACAGCTTAAGCTGGTAAAGACATATTTTTTATATTGAAACCCCACTATTTAATGTTGAGTTTAACCAGCTTGTAATGAAATTCTGAAGAAGTAAAATGCACAATTTACCAGCAGGAATGTAAAGCTCATTGCCCATTTGGGTTTCTCATAGGACAACTTCAGATTTTGTCTCCCTATTTCTTTTCCCTCACCAAACCTTTTCATCAGTTCACTCAAATTGGCAATTTATACACCCACTTTTTGCACTTTTAGTGAAATGCTTTTGAGGGTGCCTGACCCACTGAAATTCAAAAGGTAATTTGGGGTAACATCAATAAATCTGAAAGAGAATTTCAACCTTGGTGGCACCTCATTAACTTCCCTTATGACCCTGCCAAGGGTAAAGGCACAGCTTTTGTTTTGGCAACACCAAGAGCTTTGGTGCCCCTCACACACCCAGTTAGGGGAGATAAATCACCAATTGCATCATTGCATCTGATGCAATACAGGCATGGGCCAAAAAAATGGGACCAGGGTTCCACCTTATTGTAATTTCACTGGTTTCTGTTGTATTACAAGTATTGTTTTACATGTTAATGTGTGCATTAGCTAGGGAAGGTAACACTGTCACACAGAGCCCCTCACAGGGACACCCTCAAATGGGACAAGAGGGATTACACAGGACATCAGTTGAGTTTTATCATAAATTAGAGAAAAAAAAAAAAGGCAGGTGTAAAAGTAACTTGTAATTAAAGTAACAAAGCAAAGACACAGAACCAGCATCGAAGGAGCAAAAAAGACACACCCAGGAGGATATGGGGTTATAATTGTTAAAGCTATTAAAGCTTCTGTTTACCAGAAAGCCCTGCAGGAGGGCACAGCTGCAGGCTCTGGGTGCTTGGAACCTGCCCGGGGGCGAGAGGCACCTCTCAGTGTGGACAGCTCGTGGAAGGGTGACTGGGACACATGGACAGCACAGGAAAGGGTGACTGGGACACATGGACACCTCATGGAAGGGTGACTGGGACACATGGACAGCACAGGAAAGGGTGACTGGGACATATGGACACCTCATGGAAGGGTGACTGGGACACATGGACAGCTCATGGAAGGGTGACAGGGTGCTGGACACATGGACAGCTCATGGAAGAGTGACTGGGACACAGGGACAGCACATGGAAGGGTGACTGGGACACATGGACACCTCATGGAAGTGTGACTGGGTGCTGGACACATGGACAGCTCATGGAAGGGTGATTGGGTGCTGGACACATGGACAGCTCATGGAAGAGTGACTGGGACACAGGGACAGCACATGGAAGGGTGACTGGGTGCCGGACACATGGACTGCAGGCTGCAGCTGAGCAGCCAATGGTGCCCTTCTTCTGTTGAGTTTTGGTTCTGTCTGGTGGAAGTTGAAGGTATAAAAGGGGAGTATTTTCTACAATAAAGCGATTTTCTTTGCATGCACAAGGGGGAGGGGTTTGTGTCTGTGTTCCCTCATGGCTACACACTAGTTTTCCTAAGTCAAAGTTTGCTTTATATGTTCGTTTCTTGGTCTATAACAAAATTTAATTACCCCAAGGTAAACTGAAAAGGTAATTGGGACTCTGCACCTGGAAAGGTTATTTTCATATGCATAAACCAATTAAACAGCTTTACCTTCTTTTCTGCCTCATATTCTGCCCAGGCTGCCTTCCTCTCTTCTTCAGTGAGCTCCTCTTCCTCCTTATGGTCCAGCAGTGAATCATGCTCGTGGTAGCCAACGATGTACTCCTTGTTGATCTGCAGCAGCTCTGCCAGGATCGTGTCCTGTTCAAAGGAGGAGATAAAGGAGGAGTCACTCAGCAGCTCCGAGTGTTCGCTTGTTTGCTCCCCTTGTCTCCCCTCCTGCTCCCTCCCCATTCCACACACAGCAGCTCTGAGCACTTCACAGCACAATAAAGCTTGGAAATCATTTAGAAGTACAGTTTTCCTCAGAGGGAGAGCAATGGTTTAACAATCTGTTGCAGAGATGACAGTCCAGTCACTTAACAAACCACAGGAATGCACTCAGATTCCACAACAATAAAGGCACCTAAAAAGAATGGAATGTGCCCAGTGGCTTTTCCTTTGCTTAGGCTGGACAAGAGACAGGACCCATCAATCAATCTGCATTTATTATACATAAACAGCATCTCTACAGCTTTCTGACACTCAGCAGTACTTTGGGTCCAACATCTCAAATTTTTTTAAGTCAAACCTTTTTGTCTGAAAGTCAAGGTGATGCTGCAGGAGATGAAGCAGAAGATCCCTACAGGACCATGAAAAGCTGCTCCTGCTGCACCTCAGGAGCTCCTTTTCTAAGGTCATTATAGAAGAGGGTTTTTACATGACTTGTGTGGCTGATGAGCTTCATGAATTCAGGAAGCTCCAACACACCTCAGCATTCAGGTTAAAATTCCTAACACAAAAACCTCATTGAACCACTCCTGAGAGGAATTACAGGCCAGGAGTTCTCTGAGCCCCTCCACATCCTGCCCTCATTGTGCCAGGGTTTGCACAAGCAGGAATCCAGCCTGTCCCACCCTGGCATTTTATAATCTCAGCTGAACAATGACTGAAAAAAAGCACCCACAAACAAACAGATTTTTGCAGCCACTCTGGGAACTGAGTGTGGAAGTCCTGACCAGGGGTTCTGTCACAGCAGCTACACAAAGCTGTTTGTTTCTGTGTGTTTGAAAAGTTAATTAAATTAACCAATTATCAGTGAGGTGCTCTTTGTCCCACCCTTCTCCTATCTGCTGTGAATCTTTGTCTTCATCACCAGCTCCTCCCAGGATAACCCAGGTGGGCTCTGCAGCACTGCTGGGCACAGGGAACAGAGGATGGGTCTGGGCTGCTGGGAGGGAAGCAGAGACACCCCAGAGATGGGGGGACACAAAGCCAGAGGAGGTGGCTGAGGAACCCAGGATGTGTCAGTGGCTGTGGGGGCTCCTGGAGGTACAGGAACTGCCCTGGGAACACAGAACCACAGAATCACTGGCTTAGAAGAGACCTTCAGGACCATCGAGTCCAGCCCAGCCCCAACACCTCAACTAAACCACGGCACCAAGTGCCACATCCCGTCTTTAAACACATCCAGGGATGGTGACTGCACCACCTCCTCAGGCAGACCATTCCAGTACTTTATCACTCGTTCTGTAAAACACTTTTTCCTGATATCCAGCCTGTATTTCCCCTGGTACAGCTTGAGGCTGTGTCCTCTCATTCTGTCAGTGCTGCCTGGAGAAAGAGACCAACCCCCCCTGAGCACAGCCACCTCTCAGGGGGTTGTAGAGAGACAAGGTCACCCCTGAGTCTCCTTTTCTCCAGGATAAACACCCCCAGCTCCCTCAGCTGTTCCTCACAGGGTTTGTGTTCCCTCACCAGCCTCGGTGCCTCCTCTGGACATGCTCAAGGGTCTCAACATCCTTCCTAAACTGAGACACCCAGAGCTGGACACAGCACTCAATGTCCATCCTACACTGAGACACCCAGAGCTGGACACAGCACTCAATGTCCATCCTACACTGAGACACCCAGAGCTGGACACAGCACTCAGTGTCCATCCCAAACTGGACACAGCAGTCAGAGTCCATCCCAAACTGGACACAGCAGTGTCCATCCTAAACTGGACACAGCAGTCAGAGTCCATCCCAAACTGAGGGGCCAGAACAGCAGGGCTGCAAACAACACTAGGAAATAACCCAGCCTCCCTCAGCCAGCACAGCCCTCCAAATGTGCTTTAAATTACATCCAACTGGGTGTTTGCTTTCCTTTGTCTAAACTTTATTTTGCATTGACTTTAATGATGGGAGCTCGAAAATGAGGATGTGGAATAAATTCACATTTAGTTCAACCTTACAAAAAAAATACACATTACACATAAAAACCCATCAGAATAATTATTTCTTTGTATTTGTTTCACTTGTTGATAGAATAATGATTATCAGTTGGTTTGTAAGCTTTAGGACAAAATCCTGGTGATGAATGAGACTGAAAAAGGGGTTTGAATTCTAAACTAGACATTTGTCTTTTTAAAATCCTGATGGAAATTAAATGCTACAGAGAGATCAGTGTATTAGAAAGGAAATCTTCCATGAAGGAATGCAAGTTATTTTGTAATTCATGGGTTTTTCTCAACCAGCTGAACATTTAATACTGAAGTTAAAAATAATAAAAAAAAATTAAATAATAAGAAAATTCTTCTAATCCTGAGATCAAAATTCATGAATTTGTCCCTGAGTATGGAACCACAGTAAACCACATGTCTGTGTCCTGAGGTAGTATAAAACACTGATACACCATATCCAGCTGAATTTCAACTGGTTTTCATCTGTTTTTCCAATCTGCATTACATGACCTCAACTGAGCCAAGTTTTCATCTCACATAAATAAAAAAGTGACTTGAGTTCTCATTCCCTGAAGGAGGAACGGGGAATGAGCCCAGGGCAGGGCCAATTCTGAGGGACACCCAGTGCCCCAACACTGCCTTTGTCCAGCTCATGGACTGTACTCAACTCCTCTGTAAATTATAATGTCCTTATTTCTATATTTAAATACATCAAGGTGACCAAGTGATCATTCAGCCTTTTTTGGAGTGAAATTCCAAAGCAGCCCTTTCCAGCTGGGCAGGGGTAGGGGATGAATGAAACCAAACAGTGGATGCTAAGAGTAAATAAATAATTGATGTGAACCACACGGATATTACAAATATTCTGTTCACCCCAAGTATTTGCAGAGCTGAAGACCAGAAGCTGTTTCTGAGGGCTGAGGGCAGAGCCTGGAGCTCTGGAGTTGGGGCTGGAGCACCACAGGCACTTTTCCCCTGAGAATCTCCACACCTCCAGGTCCTGTCAGACCACAGAGGGCAGAAAACTGCTGCTCCAATTAAAACTGGACGTGAAACTTGGAGAAACTTCCAGGAAAACAACAGACTGCACATCTGCACTGTCATTTTTATAGAAAATAAAAGCATTCAACAGCTTCTCCCCCCTTAACAGCACTTTCGAAGAAAACTGGTCTTGGACTCAAAGTTGGATTGTTGTGAAGCCAAAATTCTCAAGGATCTAATTTAAAACCAAGCAGGATTTGTTTCTTCACTCTCTGACTTTTAAAACAATACAGAATGAATTCTTTTATCCCATTTAAAACACAAGAATTAAATATTTGTTTTTTTCTTAAGAAGTTAAAAAGGAATTAATTCCAGGAAGTTAAAAAGGAGTTAGAAGAACCCCAACACTCAGCTCTGAATTATTCCCCCTCAACCCACATGAATCCTGCCTGAAGGATTCCTGAAGACTCTGGGATGTCACTGGAGCCAGGCAGGTTTCTGAGAAGAAAACCAATTTTCCCCACAGGTTTTTCCACATCCATGCTTAGATGGTTCGAGAAAGGAAGAAACACATTTCTCCTAATTCCTGTTCCCAATTCTCTCCAGTTCTAAAAGGTGCATTTTCAAACCTCCTTGTCCCCATGTTCTGAGGACTCTGCTCTCTCAAAGCCAGGCTGGATCTCCCCTTGCACTTTAAAATAATGTTAAAAGCACAAAAAGTGGTATTTTTAGCCTGCCCTCATGTAACAGGACCTTAAAGAGAATTCTTATCTCTAAATGCTGTGTAATTACTTGGTGTTACAATAAAATGTGTTCCTACCAACAGATTTTTTAATCAATTTAAAAAAAAATGCTGTGTGTTGTTAAATTAATAGTTAAGGAGATTTACAACCAAGCTGAATCATGCAGCTTTGCTAAAATACTAAAATACACTGAAATGAGGCACAGTTAACTGAGTTCATGGCTGAGGAACCTTGCACAGATGAATTTACTCGATGATTTACAGCCTTTTCACAGCCAACAACCAAAAAGGAATTAGGAATTTGCACACAGCGTGCACTGAAGTGCACATCTTCAAAAGGACAAAATACCAGCTGCTAAAACCATTTAAAAAAACCCCCAAAATAATTTCAGTCCCCAGATTTGCTCTAATGCAGGAAATGGTTAAAAGATGATATTCAACTTAATTTACACAAACCTTACACTGATGATGGCATTAATATGGAACTGAATACGTAAAACTGAGTGATGGAGCAAGTTTTGAGTTTATAAACACATTCATTAACTGATTTATCTTCGTAATAGAAAACCAGAAACCTTCAAAATAGAATTATTGCATTGGATTGATCAATGTTACGAGTAAACAGATTTGGTTGCTTCACAAGTTTCTGAGCTGTTTTTATACTTTTTTAAATAAGTAGCAGCCATCAGCAAATGGGCATGCATTGGCTCTGTGTCTGTGGAGGCACAAATGCACAAAGCATGAAATAAGAATGTAAAGAAGGATAAAATACTATTAATTATATATTGCCCAGACACTGCAGAGTGACCAAACCACAGAAATTTAACCAGTTCATGAACTACTGGCCACTCCCTGATGTGTTCCTGCCAATGCCAAGAAGCAGAGAATTGCACAACAGCTGAAGGATGAATTAGTCTTTAGCAGTCCACAAACAGAGACTGTAAATGAAATATAAACCCACAGCCACGTCTGAAATATAAACTGACTTGGGAAAAAAGAATAAAGTCATGGAGGCAGTTATTCTTTCCCCTAAAGTTTACTCTTACCTAAGTGCAACTCTTCCCTCATCTCTACCACAGCTCTACTAATGGTTCCCACAGGAAGTTAAACAGGGAACTAAAACCCAAAAAGTCCTGGCAAAGGAAAACTTGGATTAAGTGGACTCTTACCACCAGTGCCACTTCACAGATGTGTTCCCACAAACTGAGGTTCTGCTGGGTATCACCAGCACCCACTCAGATGCTAATTTGAATTTTCCACGGTTTCATGCAGTAAAACTTCTATTCATTCAAAATGTGGGAAAAAGTGTCTCTGTTCTGACTTAAAAGTTGGGTCTTTTAATGAGTATCCTTCTCTCACAGCAGCAATTACACTGAGGGGAACTCCTCACCCAGCTCATTATAGGATTTGTTGTATTAATGATGGATTTTACTCTGTTTCCTGCTATTTTCCTCCACTCCAAGGGCTCTCCACTAAAAACCTGTGATATGTTGGAACAGACTCAGGTGGTTTTTAATGCACAAAACTGTCGCCCTGAATTTTCTGCCTTCTGTCTTTGTGCTGCAGATTCTCACGCAGCTTCATGCAAACAATGTGTATTTTTAGAATGTTTACACAGTTCTCCTCTGAGAGAAGAAATGATTGATGGTGATGTCCACCATCCAGGTTAGAGAGGTGGCGACCTCTGTAGATTTTGAATTAAAAAAGGTTGTCCCCCTTGAACTGCTGTGGTGAGCCTCATCTTTCTGTCCCTGAAGTGGGACACTCCCAGCCTCGGCAATCACACAAAATCCCTGCTAATGGCCATGACTCACTTTTGGCAGCATGGGGGTGTCCCTCTTCTTCTTCTTCTCAGAGTTGGGGTCGTCCAGCAGGTCTGGCTCGAAGGTGTAGAGCTCGGTGAGCTCGTTCATGGTGAAGTGCCGCTCCACCTGCTGCTGGTCCACCACCCTGAAGGACAGCGACTGCTTCGTCACCTGCCGGTCGTAGATCTTGTCCTCCATGGTTCCCTGAGCACAGACACACCCACTGCTCACCCACAGGAATACTGACAGGTGTAAAACAGCCAAAGGAACAACCCAAAGTAACAGCCCAGCAGTTCTGTCTGCCTTGTTTCTGTTGATGCCTTCAGTTTTAGCTTTCGTGTTTCCCAGATTCTGCACGGCATTAGTGTGTAACTCTCAACTCCACACAAAGTGTCAGCAAGTTCTCCTCACAGCTCAGTCAGACCAAACAATCCTTTTCCAGCCCCAGAACCAAGGGCACCGCTGCAGCTTCAGCCCAAAAAGTGCAAACAACAGTGAATGGAGGAGAGCAAACTGGGAGGATGGGACTTCATTACCTGAAGCTGTAATTGGACAATTAACCCCAATATGGAAATTATAAAAACTCATAAAAAGTGTGAAAACTCATCATCCACCTTGGGTGTAGCCACAGCCAGGCTCTTGTACTGCCCAAGGTGGATCCTTTGAAGGCCTTTTTAATAAATCCCTGCTTTATTCCTTTAACAGTGGCTGGTCAGCCTCTCAAGGCTTCACCATGACCAAGTTTCTACCACTTTCAAGCCCTTTGTTTGCTGAGCAATAAAAGAAAAAACCTGCTGGAAGCAGCACAGCAGGAATTGTGCATGGGACAGATGTCATCTAGCTGTTGACTAGAGGAAGAAAATTGGTCTTTTAGTGGTGTTTTTAAGAGATCCAGTTTTGCTTCAATTCCCCAAAGTAGGATTATGACCAAAAAAATGGCAATTTTCACAGCATGTACCTTATTTTGCTGCTTTGAGCAGCCTGTAAAAAGGAAAACAGATACCATATCACTGTGGTGGAGGGGAGAGGGGAAGAGAGGCAGTCAAGTCTAATTCACCACAGCTGTGTACAAAAAAATTAGATCTTTGATGAAAAAAAGGAAAATTACTTATTTTTTTGAAAAAAAAAATAAGATGACTGAGAAGGACAAGAACAGCACAGCCTGTTCTGAACAGCATAATTTAAAAAGGATATCAACAGTTCAAAAGTGCACAGAGGAAACTACAAAAATAAACTGAAGCCTGAAGAAAACCCCATTTCTGACAGTAAAGTGTCCCAGACAAGGATCTGCTTCAGCTGGGATGGAAAGAGTGACTGGATCAAGGGTTAAGGGCTGCTGGGAAAGCTCTCCAGGCTCCTCTGTCACACCTGAGGAAGCAGAAGCTGAAGCAAGGCACTTTCTAGCAGAAATACTGGCCTTACATAAAGCACAGATCAGTGTCCACCCCAGTTATTGCCCATCTTTAACATCTGTAGGGTGTGATAGGAATTTGTAAGCCAGGACTGGATACCTTTTTCTAAAAATTAACTTGTCTCCCATGGTTTCAGTGCAGTTGGACTATGAGGGTCTGCAGGAGGAGCTGCCCTGGGCTACTCCCTAACAACACCCCCAGCAGCATCCTCTGCAGGGACTGCTGCAGTCAGAGCTTTTAGAGGTGTGCAAATTAAAAAGGCTGAGACTCCTCTTCTGAATCTGGGTCTGGACATGTGAATCACTGCTGGAATTCCAGAATTTGGGATATACAAAGTGTCAGACAAAGGGGACTTCACAGGGAATAATGTGTCATTGATTTTAGCACTCTTTGCTTGATGAGCTGCTTCCATGGCCAAATGCTGCTCCAGATCTGAGCTGGAATATGTCTGCATCAACTGGGTCACTACAGACTCCAACACCAGCCCAAACAGGTCCAGTCCCCACAGCCCCAGCTCCCAAATTTAATTGCAGGAGGAAACAGCACAGAAACTGCAGCCAGAAATGTACCTGAGCCAAAAACCTGTACACAAAGACAGGCTTGTTCTGCCCGAAGCGATAAACCCTGAAGATGCTCTGGATGTCATAGGAGGGGTTCCAAGAGGCATCAAAGATGATGACTCTGTTAGCAGCCACCAGGTTTATTCCCAGGGAACCTGCTTTAGTGGAGATGATAAACAAGCGGCCTCTGGAACAGAGAAAAGTTGCAAAATTTGAGTATTTTGGAAAATAACTGTTGTTCCCGTGTTGCTGGGTTACTGTGGAGTTGTTCATACACTGAAATAACTCTAAAACTTCATTAAAAGGATGTATTAAGCATAAAACAGATGCAGGTTTTACAAGAACAACACTTTTAGCAAAACATACACTCCCAAAAATACACATCAAGACCTTTTGCAAATGAGCTGTTAACAAAAACTGGCAGGGAAGAAAAAACTTTGGGGTTGGCGTTTTCAAGCTCTAATGAAATTTGTTATATCAAATTAAACCGTAATTTTAAACAGGCAGATTCCATGCCAGTGAAACTCTTTCCTGGCCTGCAAACTTGCAGGGTAACTCTCCAATGACACCGTCTCTTTGATATATTTGGGTTTTTTGAGATTCAAAAAATTCACTCAGGTTTACCTTGGAACCAGTTCTTCACAGATACCTGACAGAATAAACTACTTAAAAGTATTAACACTGGATTAGTTCACTTCTTAATTTTTTTTCCTGTGCACATTATAAATGAGTGCACCACGATGACATACTTCAGTTTTTAAACAAATCTGGGAAGGTGAAGCTTCTTAACTTCATCCAAATACAAGTTTGTCCCTCTCTGTTTAAATCAGACTTGAAAGTCCCATTTTGGAGGAGCAGTGGAGGGCTGGGAGCCAATTCTGGAGGCAGCTAAAGGAGTTAATTTGCTCCTGAGTGGCCCAGAGATTGCAGCCTCCTGGCCTCACACTTCCTAGGCCCTTGTGTCCTCTAAGTAATTGCAATAAAAAAACTGATTTGAACTCTGATTTAAATTGGTTACAGTCTAAAGGACAATGAAAAGAGCAAGGAAACACTGCTGAGTACAGTGGGGTTAATCTGAAGTCAGCAAAACATTGCTGCACGTTTTCTGTGTGAGTTCTAATCACCATTTGCCTGGTCCTGAGGTCTAATAAAAGCAATAATAAACTGGGAACAAAAGAAAGAAAAAGGAGAAAATAAAGCATATATATCTCAGGAGAGATCTCACCTCACATTAGTTTCATCATTGAACTCCTCAGCCCATTTCTTTCTGGACTGAGCTGTGGTTGAGCCATCCAAGCGATAATAATCAATATTTCTGAACCATTTTCCTTCACCTGTAAATGCAACAGCCAAGTTATGAAAATGCTGATGGTGTAAATAACCAGACTGGCAACCAACTGGAATTTAAATAGACAGAAATTTATAATTAAAAAAATAGTTTTGAGGTTAAATTTAAATTTAATTATTTGAAGATATCTGAGCTTTTTCTGGGGGGGATGTCCTCTTATTTTCACACTTTCTAGCTGTATTTATAAATTTGCAGAGCTGCGCCTTAACTTGGAGCCAAAGTTAATTTTAGAAGTCTCAAAGAAGTCGTTACATCTCATCTTCAGGTGCTGTAGCACTAATTGCACTTTTCCAATTGATCCAGGTGGATTCATGTCACAGCACCAGTGTCAGTCTCCCACACAACCAGCACTGACAAGTCAATGCTCCAAAGGAGATTTCAAAGGTCAAACTCCTTCTGGAACTGAAATCCAGCAAAATCTTTGGGTTTAATTACTCTGTGAGTTACAGCAACTTCTTGTCAGATTGGGGGAAAAAAAAATAACTACAGGTGATGGAGGATTTTCTTCTCTCCCCAGTTGACAGTAACCTTCCATCTTCTCTGGCCAGCAGGGTATATGTACACAAAATTAATATCCCTGAGGCATCAATCATAAAGAAAACAACGTTCTGGGGAGCAGCACTGGTCAATTCCACCCACTGTGAGAGGCAGATTGGTGAGTTCTGCTAGGAAAGGTGAATCTTGCCATGATCTAATTTTGCTGGCCAGAATTGCCACACATGAAAAAGCCCAACCTCTTTAAAATGTCAGAAAAAAGGCACAACTCCTCAAAAAGGCACCTTGTAATGCTTGAGGTGACAAAATTCAGAATAGAAAGCAAAAGGCAGGAACAATAAATCTGTGAGAGACAGATACTGGAGCTCTCCAGTCACCATCACTGAGCCATTTTCCCTCATTTCTAAGTGCAAACACGTGCAAGAGTTGGATGAGATTGGAAAGGAAAGGCAGACTTGAAGGAGTTCTTCAATCCATGTGTCCTGGGAATGAAACTCTGGGTAAGGAGGAACAGCATCCTCAGGAGCTCTGGGAACATCCCAGTGAGGAATTCCATGCCATTTGAGCATCACTAGGATAATACTTAACGCAATACTTGCTCCCTTATGAAATCCACAAGCCAACTTGCTGCTGTGCATATAAGGCCTAAATTCAGATTTTCCATGTTTTAACGCTGGTTTAAAGCAGCCTCATTTTCTTTCACTCTCCCTCTCCCAGGAGGAAGGATCAGGATTTGCCACACACCACAATTTCACATCGTTTTTGTGCAGAATTTAACAAAATGCCTTCTCTCACATATGAACATTTAATCTGCTTAGGCTACAACAAGCGTGGATGATAGAGAGTGAAATCAGAGTCCATAAAGGACAGCAGAGACCTCCTGCAGGGGAGCCCAACAAGCCTGCCAGCCTCAGGAACAGTCCAGAGCATGCAAAATCCTAATGGAAACACTGATTTCAAACCTGGGCACTGAACAGAGACTTGTGAAAGAGTTCAGAGCACTGCAGTTGTTGAAGGAGATGCTCACCTTTGTAGATAGGAGGCTTATCTCTCTCAGATTTCTCCCTGTTAGCCAGCTCCAGGAAATCTTCTATCAAATCCAGAGATATTAGGGACTGGCTGAACACTAGGCTGAAAAAAGAAACAGGGAAACACAGAATTCATCTCTGGAGTTATTTTGGTTATTGTACTGCTTCATTTTTGTTCCCTCCTCCCTCTGATATGACCTCTGAGACAAACAGAACGAGACTTCAGTGCAGCACATGCAGGTGTGGGAAGATCCCTGACAAAAATGAGTGTACCATGCTTGTCTGCTTCAGAAAACAGCCCCAGCAGAATGAAGGATGGATGGGGAACACTGTCAGACTCAAATATTCTTAAAGCCTTTAATAACATGTGCAGAACTTACACTTTGTCTCCCAGCTCCTCTGCCATTCGGAGAATTTCGAAGAGCAACACCATTTTCCCAGAATGTTCCAACACCTCAGCATCTGCATCAGTGACAAAATCTTTGTACCAGTCTGGAGCTGGGCTACCAGGATTGGAAGAGGATGTAGCTTTGCCTATTTAAAAAAAAAAAAAAAAAGAAGAAAAGAAAAAATCAAAGATGAGAACATGATCTTCATTTAAAAGCTTTGAATGTCTGAACTACAGAATTGTTCCCTCAGTATTAGACTTAACTGGTATGGAAAGAGTTAAAGAGGCAAAGAAAAAACAGCCTTTGCACTATCAGCAGTTACAAGAGTTAAATATTTAAGGGATGCAGAGACAGAAACTCACCCTGCCTATAAAGCAGTTCCTTTAACACACCTAATCTCTGTGTGTAAATGTTTTACACACCCACACCCTCCACCCCTTGCACATTTACAAGTGTTGCCACTGGGATGGGAGCAGAAAGAAGATTTCTCACCTGAACTGTCCCAAAAATTTTAAATTACTTAGGGAAAGAGATGAGACTCACATGAAATAGCAGAATCAGAAAATTACCTCTGTGATACCAAATACAAGACAAAAGTTAGATTTTTACAGGGAAAAAACTAAAAATTAAATGTGCAGCTGTAAGAAGTTTCAATAACAATTTTAAAAAGGTCTTGTACTCCTGCTGCACTGGGTCTGCTTGCTCAGCATCCAATTCAAATTCCAGATGCAGCAAATTATGACAGATATATTTCCTAATCTTTCCACTAATCTTCCAAGTTATATAATTTTGTACTTCTGAATTAAAAAATTTCACTGTGCAGCTTCCCTGGCTCAAAATCACCGAGTTCTAAGTTGATGCCTCTTGTTTTTCCAGGATAAAAATATAATTAGAATTAGCAGGAGCTGTAACTGTTGAGGAATTGGCCATTGTGCCATAGAGCAGAATTCCTGAATTCCAGCCCTCTCAAATTGCCTTTTGCAAAACGGAGCTGCCCCACGTTTTCATCACTCTGTGTTATCCTCACCTTCATCTGACTTTGTTGATGCAGGGTTGTTTGTGAGATCTTCTACAATTCCTTCCCCACCTCCACGAGATCTGGAATTCCAGACTTTAATGACTTCGACATCATTATCACTGCCACTTCCACTGGAGCTGCACTCTTTCTTCACCTTTTTCCCCTTGGACTTTTTTTTCCTAAAAAGCAACATTATACACCCCATTATTTTTTTTAAAAATCCCACTGAAAGAAAACACATTCTAACACACGCATAAAATACAAAATAAACATTCACTTTATAGAAATCACTTCAGTTCTACAAGGGAAACAACAACAACAAATTAAAAAGTCAATTACTTTGCATAATCATCAGAACTTAAGCTCATGGAAGTTTCATCAGAATCTGAAGCTATGAAGTCATCCATGCTGTCTTCATCAAAATAGCCCTGAAAAGAGAAAAAACAGGAATTATTAATTATGTTCACCCAGAAGCTTTTATTAAACCTTTAGCCATCTGCTTACCCTTCATTTAAACAATGCTGAGTTCTACAAAGGCCTGGCCTTGCAAAACGTTTTAGGAATGACAACATACCCAGCAAGAAAAATATGACAAAACCAGCAGCAAAATGACCCCACAGCAACAAAGATTTCCATTAATTCGACGAAACTTTACCTAGAGTTTGGCAGAGCTTATTTGGAAACTTCTCAAGTGAGAGTATTTTGATATATCTAATTTACCTTATTTTCTTTGCTAATATAGTCCAGCTGCAAACACCAAGGGTGAGTCCAGATTCTGCTCAACATCTGGAAATCCTGGAATAGTTTAGCTCCAGCTTTGCCTCTTCCACCTTCATTGCCACCACCTACACCTGACAATAAAGTTCAGGTTTTAGAGTGAGCCATGAAGTGAGTTTGTCACACTCTGCTCTCCTTTGAAGAGCCCAGCAGTGCAGATCTGAGTGTTCTCTCCAGCTGCACATCATACTGCAACATCTCTTGTAAAAGGGCTCAAATTACTCACTCACAGCCATTTCTTTCTCCTAGTTAAAGCTGTCAAAATTAGATTTTCTCCTTTTTCGTCATAATGAGAAACATGATTATATTTTTTACATGAAAGCACATTGCTCCCCAGTACAGGAATGTACACAAATCCTCTTAAAAAGACAGACATGTCTATTTAGGTTTTGTAAAAGCAGCCCAAGGTGGAAAACACAAAGAAAAATAACATTTGCATTTAGGTCTCAATGAATCTAACTAATCTGAGCTACCTTAAGCGAGCTGTAATGCTGCAGTATTCTGCTACAAAAAAACCCTAAAAAACCCCAGGCTGTTCAGTGCATAGGATAACGTTCAGAAAGTTGATTTTCACCTACCAACTGTGGCAAAATGCCCTTTATTAAATGCCATCAGAGCTGCAGGCACATACCTGTCAAATGATCCAGGTAATACTGGTAGAGCTTGCACTGGATCGGGGTCATACGCACCTCGAGCACGTACTCGTATTTGGGGGGCAGGAACTTGGTCAAGGCTGTGTAATCCTTCCTCTGCAATTTTACAAACAGTGCTTCAGTCACAGAAACATGGCAACGACTCCTGAGAGCTCCAGGACTTGTGGCATCTCAAAGGATAAAGCACTGTGGGTCAGTGCTGATGATTCTGGTGTTTTCCAGCCCCCAAAGGAGGAAAATCAGCCCAGAAAATACAATTCATGGCAGGCCCTGCAGCAGGAACCCACCTGCCCCACTCAGGGGCTTCTCAGGCCAAAGTCCATGACCTGCCAAGCCCATGCCCAGTTCCAAGTCCTTGCAAAGTTCACTGCAACTCCAGGAGCTGCTCTGGGAACTAATTTTGGGGTGTTTTTTTTTAGAATACTAAAACCAGATTTTACTTCTGGTTTGGGTTTTTTTGACACTACTGTGTCCCTCCACTCACCGATGACCACAAGAGAGAGCTGCTTTCTATGGACAGATCTGCTCTGCACAGGGCTGGGAGAAAACCCACGTGGGCTTCATCCAAAGCTTTTTTAATCTAAGGTCTATAAAGTAACAAGTTCTTCACCCTTTGGAACCTGAATAATTTTCCTTCTCTCTTGTTTTCTGTTGTTCTGATCCTCACAGATCAGAAAAAACTGACAAACTATGGACCAGCAACTTTCTGTGCAGACTTTTAAGGCAGTTCTTAAATGTGCATATGGAATTAAAATGGAATATTTCAGAGCAATTAATGTCCTGTTCTACCATAAAGTGTTCTTGTCTCCCAGCAGGAAATAGCTGTATCCTCTAATACTTGTATTTTAGAATACATTGACAATTTGGTGAAAAACTATAAAGTTTTTCTAGTCACAAAAAATGCAGGGATCTAACAATCAGTGAGAAATATTGAAGTTAAAAAAGCTTTATGGAGCTCTCAAATCAGACATCTACAGGTCTTTGGGTGATTTCATCAGAATGAGACAAAATAACTCCTTCCCTGCAGTTAAATGAAGCGCTGAGTTAGGGCCAAAGTGTTCTCACCTGAACACAGCCAGCCAACATCTCATAGAGGATGTGAGCACGTTTCTTCATCACCCTGACATCCACCAGAGTGGAGTCTGCACACTGCCCGTTCTGGATGGGATTGATGAATCGATTCCGGAATTCCTTAATTGAGCCGAGCAAATTCTCCTTAATGAAGTTAACCATGCAGTGATCTAGGAGAAACACATCACACATGAGTGGTTCAGAATGGAAAGCACAGTGCTGGGATTAATGCAAACAGAAAATAAATGTGTCACATCTAAATACAGAGAAACCCAGCAGGCAGCTGCACTGTTTCAAATCCTTCTCTTCTAATCGAGCTAAATATATCTTCTATGGCTGACAGGCAAAATCGTGCTGAAGGAAATGAAAGACAACTACTCACATTCTATAAGATTATTCTGCAGTGGTGTTCCTGTCAGAATTATTCTTCTCCTAGATCTAATAGAATTCATTGCCTTAGAGACAGCAGATGCTTCATTTTTCAGTATGTGTCCTTCATCACACACCACGAAGTCAGGACCTGGAAAGAAACAACATGAAAGCTCTCCACAATATTTCATTGCTACAAAGAACCTGACAGCCTAAAGTATCCAAATTTTGTTCTACCAATGTTACTTTTTTCAAATTTTTTTTTGGTGTGTTTTATGGTGAGATTTTTTAGCACTGATTGGGTTCTCACTCAGCCTTTGCACAAGCATTCAGAGTAGCCACTTTGGTAAAATCAAGGCTGTTGCTTGTAAAGTCTTCATGGCAAGGATTAAACTCAGCTTTGCAGCATATTCCTGTTAAAATGCTCTATTCCTGCTGCTGGTTGTGCATGGCTTCACCTCCATCTACCCTGTCAAAACTCACTAAAACTTCCTTCTCTCCAGCTTTAGGCTGCCATCTACTGACACTTGGGCAATCCCAAAACACCCCAAAACCAGGTAACCTGAATTTTTTCATTAAGGCAAGAATATCCCTAAGGGGACAGAGTACAATCAGAAGTCTTAGATAATATAAAACACAACCAGATTTGATCTGAATTACAGACAAGTGAATTGCCACCTTGCAGCTGAAAGTCACCTCAGGAATGTCCTCAGCTTTCTTCCAGGAGATAAAATATCAGTCTAAGGTTTAAGTGAGCTGCACAAGGAATGTCAAAACCACACCACAACACATTCCCACAGTATGCAAAGCAACTCTAATAATAAGATAAATAATACCCAACTTGGCAGAACAGACTCACTCTTAATTGTTTTCAGACTTAGCGCAATTTCTGGAATTTCTTTCCTTGAAAACCAAGTAAAAGATACTCTAGGATCCAAGTAGTAACTCAGAGTAAATGTTTTAGCAGCTGTAAATCTGACCTGAGTTCCAGCACTCTCAACTCTGAAAGCAGCTCATGCTGCACCTTGGAGAAAAGCCACCAGTTGGGTTCAGCAATCCAGCACTACAAAGGCCAATATTGAGGAGCAAAGGAGGGTTTGTCAGCAAGGACAGTTTAATCTGTTATAATTTACTGAGAATATTTTGTCTCAGACTAAATTCAAACTGCCTGGTAAAGAGTAAAATTAATTCTAGGGCACTGATCGACAACAGAGAATCAGTTACACCTCTGACTACACATACACCAGTGCCCCTCACCTGAATCATGTCATCTTAAGGTGATTTAAAAACGATTTAAATCTCACACATGAAGAGAAAGGAATCAAGAACATATTTCTTTCCAAGCAAAAAAACCCAAACAAAACAACCCCCAAACTTTTGAAACAAGTCTAGAAGACAATTATGAAAATCCACGTATGAATTCCAAATGCAGTTAGGCTTGTCCAAGCCAGTGTATTTCTGAATTTTCTCACCTGCCACAGAAACATTTCCCCAGATTATTTCATGACTTTTGTACCTTCTCAATTTTGACAGAACGAAAAACACAGAGAGGCTACACACAAAGACTTCCTTTAATTTTCAGTAATCATCTCTAGCAGTGACAGATCCTTTCTCTAGTCCTCACTTCATTAAAGATTGTGATTCATTCACATGAAGTTAAAAGAAAGTAAATTAAAAAAACACCTCAAAACCTGCTACTGAGAGTATATGAATGACACTAAAAATATGAAAAAACCCCAATCTCAGTACAATTATTCATGGTTAGTTTGGCAGAAATGCAACACTGATATCTTGAACTAATATCTTGGCCACAGTTCAGCAGCAGGGATTTTCATCAGTTTGTGGGGTTTTCCCCTTGTTCTTCCAAAACAAAAATGCAAATCATTATGGACAGAACATTCCTCAAAATATGATAAAGGAATGTAAAGCTTAGAGGGACCTCAGGGGATCACTTAGGTCATTTTCTCCATGTGAGATAAGGGTTATGAGAAAGGAGGAGACCTGACAGAATGGGAAACTCCACAGCCTCTCTTGCTAAAACACTGTGCAATACTACCCAATTTGCTACAAATCTGAACAAATTCTGCCCTTTCCTTTCTCCTAATCATGTCAAAACCAACTGACAACACTGTTTTCTTTAACCAGCTCTTAAATGGTGGAAAATTTGTCAGTTTAGTTGGATTTTTCCTAGGCTAAAAAGCCCTACTCGTGCAATCCTTCCTCAAAGTCTTCATCTTCTCACCCTTCTTACTGTACTTGCAAATGTTAATATATTGAAATACATAAAAGATATAGATATATATAGATATGTACACACAGTTCTCTCTGTCTCTGAAGTCTTTATACAACTGCTAATTAAAGAGAAATCTCCAAGTTAAACAGTACCAGAAATTTTGTTAGTAGCGACAAGTAAAAAAAATATAAATAATAAAGTTATTGGAGTGCTTGAAGCAGAGCAGAGCAGTGATCAATAACCAACAGTTGGGGATACCCTGCATGTGTATCAAATCCTGCCATTCTTCCTGAGCTGGTTAATTAATGAAATCACTTCTCCACCCATAAACTTTGGCTAAACCTTCCCCCTCTGCTCCCCTTGACAGTGCAACACAAGCTTCTCCTGTATAACACCTTACCCCAGCAGTATTCACCAGACACATCTCAATAAATTATCACACAAATCCCAAATTTGGGGCTTTTTGAATGGGAAGTGCTCCCAGAGACCAAGGTTTCCCTGTTTCCAGTCCCAGCAGAAGCCAGCATATGTTTTTATCCTGCACTGGAATCTGCAACTGTCCAAGCTGACCCACCAAGAGAGCAAGAAACAAATGAGGATCTTGCAATGCACATTGAGCCAATCCAAATGGCTCCAAAAATGAATGGGTAACAACACACAGGCAACTTCTGTCTTTCTGCAATTAGTTAAAATAGACAAAGGGATGAGGCAACATGAAATGCCCTCAAATTGTGTCAGGAGAGGTTCAGGCTGGACATCAGGGAAAATTTCTTCACTGAAAGAGTGGTTAAGCATAGAAATAACTGCCCAGGGAGGTGGTGGAGTCATCACCCCTGAAGTGTTTAAAAAATGAGTAGACATGGAAGATCCTGGCACAGTTTAATGGGCATGGTGAATCTGCTCTCATGGTGAGGCCTTTTCCAACCTTGAAGTTTCCATGGTGGTACGAAAATAATTAAGGAGTTATTTCAAGGTTGACTTTCCCAATGTTGACATAAGTTTGTTAAGTTCGGCTCAGCTCAAACCAGGCATCTGTTTCTCAAGACTGAAAAAATAATTAACTGCTTTATCTGCATTCCCTTAATTAGCACTTCATTAACACTTGTTTTTTTCATACTTCTAAGGTACATTGTCTACTATTTTCATGTGTAGTTGCCTCCTTACTGGTAGATTTCCATCAAGGACAAAACAGCTTGTGGTTGTAACAAATTAACAGATTAAAACAGCCTTGAGTCCCCAACAGACACTTCCAATTACTCTGCAAAGGAAGCAAAGCCAGCAAATAAGAATACTTAATAGGAAAAGTTTCTAGAATATATTCCTTGTATTTGATTTAACAGAAGAGACTGTTACAAAAATCTATTTACAAAAGCAGACAGGGGAGATTCTGAACAAGTTTCTGTAACTCAGCAAAAGCCAACAAAGAAAATCTGATGAATCTTACCAACACTATTTATTTTCTTTGCTCACATACATAAACCTGGAAGCCCAAACTATACAAGCTGTACAAATTTTCACTTACCTGGGTCGACTAAAGCTTTATTAAATATTTCTTTAAGTTTTCTACTCTTCACATTCCTGCCTTGTGCCAGGTTTCGATACATCTCGTAGCCAATGATCATCACACCTCCCTCATCCTGCCAGTGCTGCAGCATGTAGCTCCTCTCCTGAGGCCTTTTCACAGTTGCCAGCTCATAGACCTTCCAAAGGGGAAAAAAATCCCTTTAATTCCTCTTAAAATATTCAACAGTGGTCTAATTTTTAATACTTCTCATGTATTAATGCAAGTAGATTTTTCATATAGTTAAAGCACACTTCTTAGCCTTGAAGTGGTGGAGCTTCCCAGTTATGTAAATGATCCAGTTATTTCATGAAGAACTCTTTTTAAGCCTCTCACCTCTAGTTTTTCCTCATCTTCTAAACCTTCTTGCCATTTTTCAAACTCATTCAGCCAGTTCAAGGCAGTGTTGAGTGGACACACAACCAGAGCTGTCCGAAAATCCAATTTGTCACATAGCAAGACTGTGTGGAGAAAACTTACTACCTGCAAGAGAAAAAACAGGCAGAACACCAAATAAACACCAGGAAAGAAAGATATTATCTCTTCAATTATGTAATTAAATTACCAACAGTCTTGTTTAAATATATTTTTTTGGTTAAACAAATAGAATTTTTGGTTAGGTTTTCATACAGATGTATTTGGAGTTCATCCACTCCTTACTCTGTGTTCCAGGGCTGCACACATCCTTCACAAACTGAGATGCTTTTGAACTGCTGAAGGATTTCACCAATCATTTTCCTAAATTAAACATTTCTACCAGGTCATTTTTAAGCTTTCTCCCAACATTTATCCCAAATATAAAATAAATTCAGTCAAGCTTCTTAAAAGCGAACTTGAGCCTTTAAGCAGTTGCTCACACTTTTTTCAAAGTATTTCAAGGCAAATCCTCTCAGCAGAGCTGTGCAGCAGGTCGTGGCAGTGTTTTCCAAGGATTCACCCTGCAGCCAGCCTGGCTGTGTGTTGAGGATGACAAAACCTCCTCGAGGCTGGGAAAAACCCAAAACCTTTTGGTGTCATTCAGTGCTTCTGCTGGGCTGCCTGGTTTGAGCAGCAGCAGACAAAGGCAGGACTAGAGGAGGGTCAGTGATCCCATGGCTGCTCCAGCTCTCAAACCTTGGTATCTGGCAATTCTGATTTAATACAGGAATTTTAAACTGCATGTCTGTGCTTGGAACACTGGGCAGCAAAGTGCTTTCAAAACTAAAGATTTGCTGGTGGTTCTGTGTAAGACAAAACTACCCAGGGAGTCTCATGACCTCATGGCCAGCAAGTCCCCAATTCCCTGATTTCCCTGATCTCTGCTGACATCCTGCCCTGCAGTTGGCAAAGCCTGCTAGAACTTTTGGCTGGTTCAGCTCTTTTGAGAGCTAAACTACAAATGGCAGCACAGAGCAAAGCAGTGACTGGCAAGTGGACACACATGGAAAAAAACAACCATCTCAGCTTCAAACACCAACCTTCAAAATGGTTTATACTGATATATGTTTCTAACTATGGCTTTCTTTGATTATCAAGAAGTTAAAATTACTGTCATTGACACATCTGGATCACTATAAAAATACCTTCTGCTGGAAGTATTTCATCAAACTACATGGTGTGTAAAGTGTAGGTGGAAGAAGTCCCCTACACAACAGTTCTGCAAAGCATTGCAAATCTCCACTGAAAGGTGTGATTAACTCCCCAAGAACCACACCACCTAAGCCAGGATCAAGTCTGTAAAAATACACCTTTCAAAGGTGATTTTTGGAGTGTTCTGTAGGATTGTAGACTGTCAAAATACTGTGTCTGTCACCCTCATTTCCTTAAACAAAGCCAATTTTTAGATATGCTGGAGCTGGGGTTAAAATCCTGCTGTGCACCAGCACCAAGCACAGCTGCAGCTTGGGTTTGCCTGAACTGCTCATACTGTGAGCGACCTCAGTTCCTCTGATCATCCCCAGCTCTGTGTCACTCAAAAATCCCCACAAACCCACCAGCATCTGACTTTACACACAAGGTCTGGCATTAAAAAATAAAAACAACCAAATCTGATAGACTTGTGCTTTATCAGCAATAAATCAATTTAAAAACAGTCAAGAAAAAAAATCATTTAAGGGGACAAAAATGAATGAGGAGGACAGAAAAAACAAAACCTGCCTAAGATTATTCCACAGTCTTAGAAACAGGTTCCTGGAGCCTCTCTCCTGCCAGGCCTATTTATTTTCTTGTTCTGAGTTGCAAGAGACTATTTATTGGAAATAAATTTTGTTTCTTACCTGTAATGTTTTCCCCAGGCCCATACAGTGAGCAAGAATGCAGCCAGAGCCAGGAGATGTCTTGGTTTTTTTTACAGATTCACAACAGCAATCCCACATGAACTGAACACCTGAAGAAAATTATTGAAAGTTTTGTTATTAAATATTTATTTTATTAACTTTCACCCGATAAGAGCACACTGTGATGACTGAGATCATGTTAACTCCCAGGAAAGCAGCTGTCAGGACAATTATTGATTCATTTCTGCCCTGTGGATTGTATGTGGGATGATATTTGTCTTGAACTTGATTATATTCACAGCTTCATTGAAGATGTGGCAGCTGGGCTGGAAATATTCCTGTGAGGATGCAGACTGCCTGATCTTGGGGACAGGGAGAAGAGAAGACACATCCTGGTTTTGCCAGTCAGGGAGTTCTTATTATTCTAATTCAGTCTGCATAAGGTGTTGTGTCCCTGGAGAGAAAAAATTTCTTTCTTTTCTTTAAACTCTTTCCTTACCATCTACTTGGTGTGGCTTCAGTCTGGTCACTATACTCCTGTGAACCTGCACTAATGGTTCTTTGGTTTCTTCATCTTCATCTAAAACCAGCTTGGTTGTAATGGGACATTTCAGAGGTGAAGCATCTTCGATCTCTATCACCTGCAAACAGAAACATGGAATCAGAGGAATATTCTCATGAGTAACACCCCAGTGTTTGAGACAGTTCACATTTACCAGAACTGGAAGTCATAATTTATTTAGTAAAGAGAAACTTTCAATTCTTTACTGCATCACAACTTACTCTGGCACTGAAGTGAAGCAGCAGGGAACTGAAACAACTTTCTAAGGTCACAGCAGTCAAATAAAACTTACCAAGGTCAACCTGCAGGAAACTGCAGACAAAACTTGTGGCTTATAAGGCTGCATGTACACAGTTTTCAAAAATAACTCATCAAATTACACTGAGGTTGAAATTCAGCATCTTAAACACGAAGTTCACAGAATTTTACACAGAAACCAGACCATACCTCTCTCAATTTCTCTCTCTCCCGTTCTCTCTCTGCAATACGTTTTCTTCTTTCTTCTTCTTCTTTAAGTGCATTTTGTGTTTCTGTTCTAAGTTTATCATCTTTAATAATTTTCCTGATTTTCTTCCTGCCTTTTCCAGGAGATTTTGAGTCATCATTGTCCTCATTCTCAGAGTTACTCTGTTAGAAATTCAATGAAGTACACATTAGCAGGATAATCGTGGCACAAACCATCAAACCCCTCTCTCCAAGCTCACAGAAAATCTTACACAAACAGGTGAAGTTCAGCAAATAAGAAAAAAATGCCTTTTTAAAAAGTCTGACAAAAGAAGTGCCACCTTAACTGTAATGTATTCTGAGATATCAAAGATAAGCCCAGCTGTGCAAAGGCAGTACTGAAGGCACTGCTATAATTTGATAGTAACTAATGATTATTAATAGAACACTTTTCTCCTGTCATATTGGTGCTAAATCAGATCAGCTCTTACCTACACCACACAGGAAAAGAAACCCCAACACTACCAAAAGCCTTAATCTACAATTTGTCTCATCTACATTCAGATTAAAAATTCCATTTACTTCACTATCACGCATTTTTATCAAGATCTAGACAGGAAGAAGTTTTAGTTCAACATAATGTTTTACCTCCACAATGGTGGCATTTTACAAACTGTAGCCTGAATTGGCATTGAGAAAGTTTTAATTTTTTACTGTCTTTTGTGCAGAGCTGTTGGAGATACCCTGTGCAGCTGGCACAAGAGACAGCAACTCCCCATTTATCATTTCAAAACGTGATACAGCACCTTATTCTCATTTTCACTCGATGAATCCTCTTGAACCTTTATCCTCCTTCGTTTCTTTTTCTGTTTGTAGCTGCGCTGGTTTTCTTCGGCCTCGGCTTTTTTGGCAGATCTATTCAAAAAGCCAAAAGGCAATATTACTGATTAACCATAATAATCCTCTGCCTCACTGAAAAACAATGGTAAAGGAGTACCACATCATTAATTAATAACATAGGCACTCCTTTAGTGCAGTTAGGGCTGGCTTCCAAATTCCCTCCTGCTCTGCCCACCGGACGCACAGGGCAATGAGAAAACCCAACAGAATCTCACAACTACAAAAATATAGTTTCATACTGCAATCCACCACTTGATAGTGATGTATTTCCATTAAAATGCCCATTTTTTTGTTGATTTTTTTGTACACTTGTTGTGTACCTCCTACTGTGGTAAAAATTCAGAATTCCTACATTTGCTGCAAAACAAATCAATGTTCTGTAATTCCTACGGATATATCATCAAGTATTTTAAGAACTGCTTCAAAGTGTTTTAGCTTTTACCATCTCCCTGCATAATCTGCACTATTAAAACCCCCAAATAAACACAGGGTAAGCACAATTCAGTTCTCTCCACACCTTGTTCTGGGCCGTTGGTCATCCTCGGACTCGCTGACCTCTTCGCTCACTGCAGACTCTTGGAACTCGGAGTCGTTGGAGTCATCACTGCTCACTTGGAAAAGAAAGCAGCATTGATTGATTTATCCCTGCAAAGCCAGCAGCTCCTCACTGCACAACAAACTGCTGGAGAGCCACGAGCACTGCCAAGCTTCATCTCAGACCCAGATTTATAAGCAGCAAGAGGGATAAAAGGGCTACAGAGAAGAAAAGGTTAAGATTTAAGCACTAGCTGAGTGCTGGCGGATGGTTTATTGTGCCACAAGCCTTAAGATCATTTTGCATGAACATCTCCATTTATTTTACCAGCAAATGGAAGAGAGCATTAAATGATGGAGGAGAACTGTGGGGAACAGTATGAAACTTCAGAAAACAAAAGATGATTTTTAGTTAAACAGAAGCTTTTGTTTCAAATGCTTTACATGTATTTTTATAACCATACTTTGAGAAAAGGGCCCTTATTTACACACAAGATATAAAATTACATCACTACATTTATGGCTTGGCATTTCCTCAGGCAATGCAAGCTCAAAACTGCCTCAAAAAGCAATTAAAAATACACCTAGAAGAGCAGCATTAGCAATACTCTCCTAAGCACTTTGAGGAGCTCTCACTGGTATTTTTAGGTAATGAAGACACCAACGTGGCATTTAACACCTTTAATTTCAGCTTGACCTTGAACACAGTGGAAAGTTTAATTGTTTTATGAACGACAAGCTTAAAACAGGAATACATGGGGAAAGGTAACATGAATAACATAGGGCTAAGAAGGGCAAACTGAAATCAAATATGTTGTTCTCTTTGAGGGCAGTCAACTTGAAAGGCTGGCACTAAAGAACCCTGAGCTGCCTCTTATTTGCACATTAATTCAAAGGTGATTTACAGTTATTCCTCCTGCATGTAATACTGTAGGTAGTTTTAATCCTATAATGGAGGAAAAACAGGAATATGTAAAAAGATAAAAATGAGAGTTTTCACGGAGGAAAATGCTACATAAATCACATTGCATCTTTTACTCTGTGGAAGACCACAAAAGCTGGCTGGCATTAGTGCAACACAGGGATCAGGGAAGCCCAGTGCACCTTTCCTGGCCAGGAAACAGCCAGAGGTTCTTTGTTCCTGCCTGCACCAATGAAGGCCCAGGGCAGGCTCATTTCACAGTGCCATCTGGTGCTCAGCCCCAGCCCGCTCCCCTCTGCATTCTGTCCATTCTGCAATTCCAGCACGGACACGCTCCTCAGGCACTGCTGCCAGTCCAAGAGAGAAATTACAGAAAGGACAAGATCGATTTCCCCACATTTAGACATCCTGGCCTTGCCTCTGCTGTTTAGGACGGATATTCTAATTCTCCACAGGATTAATCCAATTCAGAGGATACAGCAAGTGAAGAGAGCTGCACTTGTATTTGACATTTCAAATAAAACTATTTATCAAACAAAGATAAGGGAATGCTAGATTTCATACACAAGGAAGTTTATACAGGGATCTTAAAATCACAGAGGTTGAGATCTCCATTCTGACAAACTTTGGATTTATTTTACAGAAGCGAGTACTTTTTATGACAAAGGAAGAAGATGTGGATTATGTACCTTTCCTTCTATTTCTGCGCTTGCCCCCTTCTTTTTTGTCTTTTGGTTTCACCACCTTTTTTTCTTCTCCAGACTCCCCATCACTCACGGTGAGCTTCTGCCTCAGCAGTCTGTGTCTGTATCTGGGCTTCTTGGATGTTTCCTCTTCCTCTGAATCTGACTCAGAATTACCTTCTTCCTTTTCAGACTTCTTGTCTTCCTTTTCCTTCTCTCCTGTCACACAGAAGAGTCAGTGCCACATGCATATCAGTCACTTTCTTATCTTACACAAACTGGGCAAGAACTGAAATCTGAATTAATTTAAATCCTGTGCTTTTCCAGGGAATTACAAGCAACAACATACAAGTTTCCTCAGATGTTTAGTATTTCCCGCTGCCTGAATGCTTGGAATGTTCCAGTGAGTGTGTTAGCCAAATCTCTCCTGTGCACTTGCAAAACTTACTGTTCTGTAGAGATTAACCCCCATTAATCCCTAGGGCTTCTTAATTGCTTACAAAAACCAGACTATAAACCAAAGTAAACATACAGAAGACTACAAGAGATGATAATCCTCATGACCACATACATTGGCCTCTGCGTGGCAACCACATATCAAAACCAGTAATATTTTTTTGCTGAAAACTTTAACAATCATCCTTTTCCCAAGTGACCCTTGAAATCATGACAGGTGCCACAGCACCACTTTTTCCCAGATGCTTTTTGGTGCTTACCATTATCTCCTGTGTTTTCAGTTTGCTTTGCAGGTTTCTTCTTCCCTTCCTCCGGCTGCTCGTCTGAAGACGTATCCTCATCAGAGGAAAGATTGGCTTTGATTTCTTCTAAAAGCATTTTCTTGGCAATTCTTTGAAGTAAAACAGAAAACACTATTTATTCCATTGTTCAAGTAAATCTATGAACGACAAGTGTAATCCTACACCATTCAGAACTTCAAAAAAAGGGCTGAAAGCTGAACAAAAAAAAAAAAAAAGACACGTGATGAAAAGTCATTGTGGCAAGACAGGATCTATCAGCAAAAATCTCACATTAAATGTAACGTGTTGACTTGCTTTTAGAAAGCAGGTTTGTGTAAAGCCTCTTTAAAAGAGAAGTTTCCTGCTTTACAGCAAACTTGAAATGGTTACAAAAGGTACATATTAAAAGATTTCATTTTATTCCTAGTCTATCTGGATAACTAACCACAAGCACTTGCCTTACAAAAACCCTTACGTGTTTATACCCAAAAGGTCTGACCAACACTACAGGACCTGAATTTCAGATAAAAATTATCATCTTATTTCCTGCTCCACAAACTGTCCACTCAGCTTCCCGTGGTTTCACTGCAGAACAACTTTCCAGCTAATGCACAAGTGACTATGGAAAATTATTTCTTTACAGGCACTTGCAACATTAAAATCTTGTCTGAGTCTGTCTAAGGCAGGTATGTCAAAAGCACAGGAAAACAGTGGACTGAAAGTACTTGTACTTCCAGGGGGAAAAAAATAAACCAGGTCTTCCTGATATAAATATCAGGAATAGTACAGTTTTCATTCTGAGGTCATCCATTTTAAATGAAATATGTGTTTTTCGAGGTGAAAGCTCATCTGTCTTGCCTTTTGGGAGGATTAATGCATGCTGTGTGTACACAGTTCAGGATGGGAAAGCTCTCACAGCAGGCAAAACAACAGCTCAAAAGCCATGGAACTGAACCACAACCTAGGCTTCACTGGGGAATGGCAAAGGAACAGGGATCTCTCCAGCAAAGCTTCCTGTACAACAGAAAACTGAGTTGTTGTTCTATGGAGCACCACAAAATAGGCTTTTAACAATCAGTATTTCATTTTCCAGCCTGCAATGTGTCCCTAAAATAAAATAATTTTTCAAAGGGAATCTTCCCAAGCTATCTTTCCTGACACTCCACACAGTATTTTCTAATTTTTGAGCAAGAGTGTAGTTTTTAAAAACATTCTCACACTAATTTATATTCTGTTATTATTAAAAGATGGAAGCAAAATAGTTTAATAAACATTTCAGATTGTTCAGTGAGTCAGACCATCCAGCAGCATCCAAAACACACCCTCCCCCTCTCTCTTGAGAAGAAAAAGCTGATTAAAACTTTACCAAGCAGTACCCTTGGAGAACTTCAATTCCACACCTATCAAGAAACCACAGCATGAACCCAAAGAAAACTTACTAAAGTCCACAGATAAGTAACATCCTCTTCCAAATTCTTTTTGCATTAGGTCCTCCCAGAGGATATTTGGAAAAGGGATTTAGGGTTTGGTAAGTTGTTGATTTTTTTAAAACCCAGCACATCAAGTGTAACAGCAACAGAAATAAACAGCTCCTCATATAAGAAATTCAGACTATATTTCTTCCATCTCTTAATGGTCAAAACTTCTTCAAAATGAAACTGCTTGGAATGTCACAAGTTGGCTTCCCTTTAACAGCTTTTAACATAAATTATTAACCTTGACTCCTACTCCAGAAAATGCAGAGAGCAGTGGTCTGGCTACTCTTCTTCTCTAATAGAAACCCAAAGTTTTGGAAGAGGAAAAAAACCTAAACAACCTGAAAAAAAATTGAAATTGAATCCTGAAAATCCTGCCTTTGAATTATTTGGGCAAGTGCATTAGCAAAGTTAACACAGTCTGTGGATGGCAATACTTACCTCTACACAAGCCACCTTTAAAAGGCTGACTTTGGTGCTTAGCAGAACAAGACCTTCATTTTAATTTGTTCTTTAATGAAGTATTTATCTTTTTAAGAGGAATAGGAAATGGCAAATGTATCTAACACCTAAACCGACCACGCACAAAATCTACCATCCGTAAAGAGAAGATGCTCTCATTTTCCTGTCAATCACCAGCATAACCAACAGCCAGATTGGGCAAACTTATTTGTTTCTAATTATTTATAATAATATTGATTTAAGAAGTTACTGCCATGATAGAAAATTAGTCCTGTTTTTTATCCAGGACAAAGACTTAACCACTTGCAGCCGAATTGAGATGGGACTATTTTTTAGTGAGAAAAGCTGCATTTTCTTCAATGATTTCCTGGTATGAATTTAGGCAAAAAAGTGAGACAATATTAAGCTGTTCAAGATTTAAAAGATGCCCATTTTTAATTAACTATATATCTGATAAGAATGGTAAGTGCAGATCAGACCCAAAGAGATTAGACCTTGTAAATGCATGTGACAAATGACTGATGTAACAGATGGCTTATATGAATTATTATAAATTGACTACTGGACTCTGGAAGCTGGGTTTAAATTAAACCACAATAGATGTTGACCAGGATAACACATCATATTTCTATTTTATGACAAAACCCATTTAAAGTCACCAGGTTTCTAAGCTAAGAAACTTCACATGGTAGCTTTAACATTTTAGTATTTGCATTAATAGCAGAGAGAAAAACAAGTTATGATAGTGTGAAAATTCCCTCACTCATATTCTTCCAGAGAAAACCATGGAAATCGAAAGGGACTGTAATATTTATCAGGTCAAGGACATAAAAGATTCTTGGCCATTCAGATGTAACAGTTGAACACGAGTAATGGATTTAATTAAGAGGCACAGAGAGCCACATGACCTCCAGCACAGGGTTTCAGGCAGTAAAAAATGAAGTAAAAAATAAAATGATATTTTAAAATCCCTGCATTTTCCTCATTCCTGCTCTGACCTGCTGTGACCTTGAGCATGTCATGTCGCCCCACTCCATCTTATCTAAACTTATGGTGACATTTATATGAAGGGCACTTTCCCACACACATTTATCCAAGTGCCTCGCTGAACGGGGCTGCAACCTCAACCAGGACACACAAAACCAACTCCAAAATAAAATAACAGCACATACACACATTTTTGTATCAACTGGGATTTAAAGATATTTCCCCTTTGTAAGAACACCGCCAGCAGAATACACTTCTAAACAATGAACTGATTGCTATGGATTTTTAAGTCAGTGCTAAAAGAAAAGTTTTCACAAGAGACAGACTGGAAATTACCCAGGGGTTGCTTGGTTACACTGCAGGACTACTTTAAAAGCTCCTTCAGACTTTGCAGCAGAGCTGGAACAGGAGGTGCAGCCTCTCATGACGTGGAGTTAAGCCCCCATAGTAATTGGCACCATCCTTGTTCAAGGATTTTACAGTGCCAATACAACGAGATCGTTCAAAATCTTGGGTGAGACAATGCTACCACTGCAAAAATCCTTTTTCTTCAAAAGCCATGGTTTTAAATTTTAGTTCACGATCGTGATGTTTTAGTACCAATTAGATTACATCAACTCACACTCAGTGTTCATAAATACCTACTAATTATATGGAGAAATAAGGTTGCCTGAACAAAGCCCTTGGGTGAGGGGGGATGTTGGAATGTTGGAGCGTGGCTAATAAAAGCCACCAGAATTCCAGCTAGAGCACTACTGGCTTAAATGGGCCTTCAGGGTACCACTAGAAAATTCAGAACCCTTCAAAATATATTTTAAGAAATTAATATTTGGATGAAATGTCATACATGTCCAAAAAAAAGAGTGAAAACTGCCAAACATCTTGTTCTAAATACTGTGCTGTCTTTGTTGGGAGAGGCTGATTTTCAAGCTGTCAAGAGTTGGGTTAAATTAAATGCTTGGACAAGAAAAACGTTTTACAAAAATTTATTGTAACCATCAAATACTTAAAGGCATTCTGCATTAAATACACTATTGACTTCTTAATAAACAGAACTACTGCAAACATATCAAACAGTACCATTTAAAAGATCAGAAGGACCAATAATAGTTACACAACAGAAGATGAAAGCATACAGCACTGTATGGCATAGTATGACCCACTTGGATATTTCATTCTGGCAAAAAGATGATTTCAAGGCTATTAATATTCATATCATGCACATCCCCAGGTATGCAAATAACAGAACATCTAAACTAGAGACTTGCAAACAGGAGTTCCCACACTACAAACACCCAGCAGGTACGAGGTACCCTCTTTGGCCTGGAAGAAAATAGGCAACTTCTCTGAGTCAGTAGGTAAACTACTTAAACACTTTGTGTTGAGGAAACAGAAGAACAGGTTTTTAACTTCTCGAAATTTGTTCCATCTTTTTTTACAGTTTATAGCTCTGATTTTGGTGCCAAGTACAACACATGATGAAGGTAAAGTCAGACTGCATTACCAGTTAACATGTCTGAAGGTTGACAACACTGTTTATTGACAAAATACCTCCCCATCTCATAAATAGATGTTCAAAAGATCCCCTAAATAAAACCTTAACAAAGAGGCAGCTTCAAAACAAAGTACAGAAACTGATTTTTAAAGCCCAAATTCATATCACTGTTATGAATTAGCTTAGTTCATTTCCCAATATGGCTCTTAAACTAAATCATGATTGAATTCTGTCAGAAACGTTTCTGTGGTAAATACTGAACTTCTGACAAAAGTGTATTGGTTTAGTTACCAACCAGAAACTCACAACAACCAAAAAAAAGGGGGAAAAAAGGGAAAAATTAATTAAAACAGGACTGAAATTAAAGCAGAATTTAAAAAAATCTTGATATACCAAAGTTTACCATGTTCTGCTTATGACCCTGTACTGTCAAGTCCCTAAAAAGCATCTTTCTTTAAAGAGCTGAATTACTGGGTTAAATTTGATGACTGAAAACACACAAGAACTAATTCAGCAGCAGCAGTTTGATGCCAAACTGAGGTCCGTAAAGGATATAAAACAATGTTTTTAAAATTTACTTCAGCCACATATCAAAACATACAACTCTGTGAAACGAGGATTCCATATTCTAAACTAGTAAGGCTCAGAAGCAGAAAAAGACTCCACCAGCAACTGGTCCCACACATGCTATATGGCCAAAACAACAACAAAAAAATCAGTTTCTGAAACACTGTATCAAAATTTGTTGAGCAGCTCTTCAGTCTAACTACAGTCACTTCCAAAAAGAACCTGTGGCTCCATACTTCACGTTGTGCATTTAGGAAATGAAGCTTTTACATTTCTAGCCAGGCTAATTTTGATAGCTACAATGGTACTGGTAAAATATGACATGTCTTAGCTAACTGTATCTTACAGAGATTCTTTTTTATTGAATTCCAAACTGAAGCAATACATATAAGCCACAATTCTGAAAATATCTATGCAAAGACTTAAAATATATAATTAGTCTCTTTGACACCAGTTGAGCCTATGCACAGTGCTTGTAGAATCATGGCCTTAACTCACATTAGTCACTTCAGGTACTTTTTAGTGGATTAAGAGTCAGTTGAATTAACAGCTGAAAATATCTAATACGGTTTTCCCCACATTTGTGCTTTCTCTTTATTGAGAAAAGGCGTTTCAATTAAAAAAAAAACCATATTAAGTAACAGTAATAACCATATTAATTCTGAAAATATTCCAGCACTGCACATTGCACAGATGCAAACTGTCACCTCCTATTCCCCACAACTAACTGAAATTCACATTTAGCAGCGGCAGCTTTTGACCTGCCTACAAAATCCTTGTCACCAACCTCCCACGAGCAACCGGGAGCCCCAGTGGGACAGCGCTGCAGTGCTTTTACAACACCCCCTAGCCAGGTGTGTCAGCTACCACTTTTAAACGTTTGCTTTGCATTCCTGGCTCTGGGGGGCCTCTGTTTTCTGGCCCCGAGTTCACACTTGCGGGAGGCCCGTGAGTGAGTCTTTACCGGGCAGGCAGCCGTGCTTTTTACCACCTGCTTGCTCCTCCGTTGCGCCGGTTTGCGCCCACGCCTAGGGTGTGTTATAATCGTTTTTAAGTCCTTATGGAGGGTATCATACCTATTCTCAGGGTCGTCATCATCATCATCTTCCTCCTCCTCCATTGGGATAGTCCTTGATAGAGCCTCTCCCTCATCTCCTGAAAAGAACCAGCCCAAGAGAAAAGGCTTAATGCGTGTAAATCCGACAATAAACGACACACGACAGCACAATAAACAGCACAATGAGTGAACTGCATCTCCATCAACAATGCCCATTTAAAAACAGCTTGGTAATATCACTCTTCTACAGGTTACCTCTCTTGACAAATAAAAATAAATCTAGTTTTTTCAGTTTTGCTCGCTACTACATACAACTTGCAACTCATTTCCAATGACATACTGTGAGTTTGGGATTTTACACCAAAACCTAAGAGACTAACCACTCTACTCAGGAATCAGAAATAAGTTTCCTAAGAAGTTTACTCTGCCAGAAGCTCCACTAGTGAGTTTGTGCAAACTGAAAAGAAAGCACAAATAAACACAGGGCAGAACTGCTTCCCAAGCCCATGCGCTGCCCTGCTGCCAGGAGGGAAGTCCTTGAGAACAGCAATCCTTCCTGGTTTTGCTTTCACACTAGGAGTGTGTGTAAGGAGTTCTATTTTGAGAATTCCACATGCTGGAATCCTCAGCTGCACTACATGGCACTGTCTCGTGCACAAAGGACATCAACAGCATGGGACATATGACTGAGAAGGAATCTTCAGTGTGAATCCTGCCCTTGAGGTTCTCTGCACTCTCCTGGGTGGGCTGAGGAATTTGGATATTTTCTAGCACATTCCCAGGCCTCACCTTTGCTTTTCTCTCTTTTTTTGTCTTGCATGCAAGTCAGACAAATCTACTAGGTAGTGAAATTAAGGGAAAGAAACCTCACAATCCAAATGAGCTGAGATTGCTCATTCATAATTTCTGTTTATTTTCTATCTGTGAGGACTGGACTACAACTAGGCTAAAGGGGCACACACCAAGGTGATCACAGAAAGGCCCTCATGTAGATAAATATAAGTATCCTGTTGGTTAAACCAGATCCTAAGTATCCTTCAATGATCAATCTACAACCTTATTCAGACACAGAACAGACTCTTTTATTTTATTTATTCACCTATTAAACCAAAAGCAAACTGCAGACAAAGGCCACATTCTTCTCCACTGAAAATGCTCTAACATAGGCAGAATTTCACAGAATCAAACAATAACTAAAGCTGAAAGAGACATGTGGACATGCTCTACTCCATCCTCAAAGCAAAGCTAACTCCAAAGTCAAGTCAGTTACTTCAGGGCCTTTGCCAGGCAAGTTCGGAGCATTTCCAAGGACAAAAATTCTGAAGTTCAAGAGGACAACCAGTTTCATGTCTGACCATGCTCAGTGTAAGAATACTCCTAGTATCTCTCAGTTTTCCTTGATAAATGCTGTCTCCACTGCCTCTCATCCTTTGGGCACACATCCAGCTCAGCCCCCCTAACACTGCCCGTGAGGTGATTTGCAGACAGAAATTCAGACACCTCATTTTTAGCATTCTGTCCCCAGTCTAAACCAAGCCATTTCTCTCTCAGTCTAACTCTCCTGTCAGTCATCCCACATGAGTCTTGTTCAGTTTGTACCTTGCTACCCATCTCTCCAGTAATGACCCAATCTTTCATTGTGACCTGCCAATGAAACAACAGCACCCAATGCCTCAGAAACCTTCTGATAAATTAAAACCAACTCTCTTCTCTTGGGCCATTTCAATGCCATGCCCATGAACTGTACACGAGCAATTCCATTTTTAAGGCATTTTTCACTGAGGGCCCAGTGGTGCTGAAAACTGTCACTGAGTGCCATCACTTGTCTGTCTGTGGGAGAGTTTTAATGGTTGTGGCAGCAACCACATGCAAAAAACCAATTCACTACTATGCAAATCATGAATTATCTGCAGTCTTCCCCAACAGTGACATCACTGGGGAAAACATTGATAAGGTAGAGCTCAAGGAAAAGCCCTACAAGTCCCACTATTGTCTACACAGAGACAAATGTATGAAAACAATAAGCAATGGCAGATTTCTAAGTAGCTGTTCTAAGCCTACATGGCTCTTGTGAGGCATAGAAATAATTTACTTGCTTTTTAAATGTGTATTACAGTGCCACAGGTCTCCAGAGCCACCTCCAGTGCACAGACAGGAGGTGATAAATCTGATTTCACCACATTATCTACTACTGCCAATCAGCATCTACTGAGTAGTCCCTGGGCAGGTGGGGCAAGGGCCAGGCTTGGAAAGCTGGACTGCAAGGCACTGCCTGTTGTAAATACTGCCTGGAGTTTCCAAACATCATTTTTTTCCTCAAGACACACAAACTGAAATCACAGAATCTTACAGCCACAGGACAGTTTGGCTGGAAAGGAACTTTACAACATGTGCTTCCAAATCCGTATCAGAAAACCCAACAGGCAGCAAACATTTAAACGTGTAATTACCAACTGATGAGTGCTTTTTGCTTCTAGAGTATTAAAAGTCACCCAAATCTTACAAAATTCCTCTGTCAGTATTTTAATTCGTGTACATGAACATCTTTTGCACACCTGATGACTGACAAAATCCTCCATCAGCAGACAGCATCAAGCTTTCGGTCACCGGCCTGATCTTCTGCTCGTCGCTGCTTCCATCACCCGTGGAGTTCTGATCATCTTCTTCATTTTCTTCCTTATCAGACGAGGAAGAAGAAGTCATGACCACTTTCTTTTTTGCCACTTTCTTTTTTAAGTTGCTCTTTTTATTATCTTTTACTGATCCTCTTTTAATCTTTTTCTTAGTGTCTTCGTAAGACTCCTCATCAGAAGAGGATGAGTCATTCTGTTCTTTCTTGGAAATTTTCTTTTTGTGGCTTATTTTTTTCTTTTCCTTCGTTTCAGTTTGTTTTTTACGCCTCACGGCATCATCATCAGAACTCTCCTCTTTTTGGGGAGATTTCTCAGTATCAGAGGACAGATCAATGTGCACTCTTTTAGCTACTCTCTCTCTTAATTTCCTTTTCTCAGTAAACACGGGCTCCTTTTTAACTTTGTCATTTTCAGAATTGCTACTTCCTTTCTCTGCAGATGACTTATCAAGATCAGAAGAGGAATCGTCCTGTTCTTTCTTGAAACCTTTCTTTTTCAATTTTTCAGATTTCTTTGCTTTGCTTTCTGATCCTTTTTTGTTCTTGAGTCTGTCTTTTGAAGACTCCAGCTTGTGCTCTTTCTTTGCCGATTTCTCAGCACTCTCAGAAGAAGAATCATCTTGTGCTTTTTTCTTTTTCAAATCCCTCTTTTTCTTTACTTCAGGACTCTCCTCCTTCTCCAGTGAAGACTTCTCAGCATCAGAAGACTCATCACATTTTCCCTTTGCAGATTTTTCTTTTGAATCTCTGTTTATCTTGTCCTTAGCAGCTGACCTCTTACCTGCTTTTTTATCTTTAGAGGAGTGATTAATTTCCTTCTCTGGAGAAGACTTCTCAGCATCATCATCTTCAGAAGATTTACCTCTCTTCTTCTTCAGATTTACCTTTCTCTTGCTGCTTACTTTTTTCCTCTGCTCTTCTTCAGAGGAATCGTAACTATCATCTTTTTGGGAGTATTTTTTCTTCGATTTTTTTGCAGCTTCAATTTTACTCAACATTTTTATCTCTTTTTCCAACTCAGAATCATAGTTTGAAGAATCAGAGTAGTTTTGTCGTTTCTTTTTGGCAGCAGCAGCATTTTTACCTGATTTGCCTCTTTTAGCATCTAAATCCGAACCGGAACTGGAACTTTTTCTTTTTCGTTTCCCATTTTCATCCTTTACTGGTTGATTCTTTGGAAAATCCGAAGTCTTCTGATTCTTTGCTGGTGTCTCACTGTTGCTCTCACTGTCTGAGGAGCTGCGACTCATCATCCCTGCTTCTTTAAGGACAGCTGGCAACTCATCAGAGTCTGAGCTGTGATCTAAGTCATATGGCTTTTTGGATTTGGAAAGTTTGTTAGGACTGGGCCCATCAGCAGCGCTGTCAGAAGAATTTCTTTTATCGTTTTTCCTGGGTTGCTTGGATGCTTTCCTCTTCTGTTTCTCATTGCTCGTGTCATTGCTGTCCTCTTCCGAGTTGGATGTCAGGGGGCTGATGTCCGTGGGGCGCCTCAGTGGGGTGGTCTTGACACGTGGTGACCTCCGGAGATCCGAGTCCTCCACGGGCACAGCGTCGTTCTCCGCGGAGGGCTCAGTGCCAGCACTGTGGTTTTGTTTTACAGAATCACAGTCGGCTGTCCCAGGTTGAGATTCATCAATGTCTTTAGACACATCGACATCTTTAGATGCATCAGTGTCTTTATTGTCCTTTTCTAGGCTGTTGTCTTGATCTTCAGCTCTAACTGTGGACTCTGAAAGGGAAACCGGGGTCAATTTTACAATCAGCTCTTTTGTTCCTTTAGCCGACGATTTTAACTTGGTACCACCTTTGGTATCTTTCACAGAAGTGTTCCCTTTTGTATTTGAATTTAGAGTCTCATGATCTGCTGCTGTGTTTCCCCTGTCCTGCTCCTCTGAGGGCATCTGAATCTCCATAGCAGATTCCAGAGTCTCAAAAATATCTTCAGGAACCGAGGAGGGGATGGACACGATATCCATGTCTAACGCCTCTGTACTGTTGGGCTCATACTGCGGTTCTTCATTTGTGCCAGACTTTTTCTCTTCCCCAGGAGCTGCCTTGTTATCTGTCTGTTCCACTGAGGGAACACTTTGATCCATGGGCTCATTGTCAGGCTGCTCCGAGACAACTTCTTTCTGTGTCTGTGTGGCGTCATCCTCTTTTAATGCCACATGTTCCTTTCCTTCATCTTTTTTCACCTCATTTTTTTCTGATCTAACCTCAGTTTTTTTCTCTTTGGTATTTTTATCTTTGATTTTAACATTCAATGCTTGAATCTCTAGGTTCAGGCCTTCTTCTAGTGACAGATGAGCTTTTTTCATGTCACTCAGCACAGATTTAAAAGCTTTCAACTGGCACAGCTGCACAGTTGGGCTTATTTCTACATTTTCTGCAGCGTTTTTCAAAAAGCTTACAAAGCTAGAATTCAGATTTGTTGTAGTTTCAATCAGTTTTTTTGTTTTCTTAAGTAAGTCTTTTGGCACCATTAGTGCTTTATAAGAATACGTTAGTGAACCTGAATACGAATTATCTAATTTTTTTTCTTCCCCGTTACAATTTGCGTTATTTCTCTTTGGAGAAAACTTGACTGTGTGGTCGTATATTTTACTTTTTTCATTTTCAACTCTCATCTTTTTTTTGTTTTGTTGAAGTAACTGTTCTAAATTTTCAAAGACACTGTCACACGCAGTGACCAAGTCCAACAAAGGCTCTGGATGGCAAATGTAGCAGTGCCACTGGGTGTTCTCATCCAGGATAGTCGAGAGCTCCTTTCGGCCCAGGTTGCGCAGAATGCACTTTTTACAGAAGGCGTTATGGCAAAAGTCACAGCAAATCAAATTTCCACCTTCGGCACACCACCTGCAATGAGATGGAGAAAGGTACAAGTTTTGTCTCCACATGGACAAGGTGATACATTGTTAAGTTTGCATATTTAAAAATTCAGGGGATGAACAGATAGCCGTTACTTGAAACCGTTAGTGAAAGCGTGTCTAAAAAGCTCGATGGAGAATTGCAAAGTCAGAAAATTCATGTATTAGATTAACAGCTCCCCAAGCTGAAATGGTCAGTTATTTTCAAACACAATTTCAGCACTGATTTCTTTAAAGAAGAAGAAATATTAAATCAGATCATATTTCCCCCGTTTCTTCTGAAAATTTGTGATTTATTTTACAGCAAAATTAATAACCTTCAGTCTATCTAGCCTTATCTAGCCTTAACTTATATATTACTACTGCAGGACATGAAGACTGAAAAATGGCACACAATAAGCTCATAGAAATCACAGACAGCACAATTTTGACTGAATTACACATTTAGATATTTGACATAAGGACACAGAAGTGCTTTGGTATTTCAAAAGTGAGAGATACATCTGGAGAACTGAGCTTCTCTGGCTCATAAAGTTTAGAATGTCAGATTCTATCCCCATCTTTAAGGTGTTAGGAAGGTGGCATGTTATTTAGTTAAAAATGTAGGACCTTACAAATGTTTGTTATTAGATTTCTTTATTTTCCTGTTCATTACTAAAACAACAAACAGTTAAAAAAACCCTGGGGTTGAGTATTTCTTGGCGAGAAATAATTGTTGATCTAGCTCTTATGTATTTGTCTTTATTTGCCAATAATGTCACAATTGCAAAGAAAAAGATTCCCCAAACCAGTAGAACTGTGGCTATTACTTCAGTCTTTGTACACACTCCCATTTGCACACCCTGCAGTTCCTGTACACTCTCCCATTTTGCACACACTGCAGCCCTTGTACACTCTCCCATTTTGCACACCCTGCAGTTCCTGTACACTCTCCCATTTTGCACACCCTGCAGTTCCTGTACACTCTCCCATTTTGCACACACTGCAGCCCTTGTACACTTTCCCATTTTGCACACACTGCAGTCTTTGTACACTTACCTACACTGCTCATCCATCCCATCTGAATCACGACTGATGTCATCACTCATGTAATACTTGTAGCAAGTCTGTAAAGAAAGAGAGAGGACAAGGAATTCTTTATTAAATCTCAACTGGGCTTCAGAAATTCATTAGATTTCAGCATGCATTAGAAGCAAGCCAGTAAAAGCAGCAGCTGCAAGGTCTTCAGCATTCTAAGCCTTTTACATTTGTTTTAATCTAAAAAAAACATCTTCCATGGTCCCAAACCATGACTTATTTAGATGGCTCAAGGTTTGTTTGAAATTTAAACAGGCTTTTGTTTTATGGCTGCATATTTGTGTATTTTAGGACATCAGCTGCATACTTCTCTCCAGTCTGAATGTTTCTTCCATCTACTTTCTAGGTAAATCAATACCACATCCTTCCTGATACAATTAATCCCACATAAATTATGGTTTTCAGCTGGATGCTCCTTATGTTAGCATGTGATGCCATAAGGCTTTAGATAAAATATCTTCAGCATTTATCATGATGTTAACATCCAAGAATTCCATTTCCAGGTGCAAACAAAGCATCCTCATTTGAAAATTTGGGAATGGTAAGAAAAAAATACAAATGACTCAGCTAAGAGTACTCATGGCTTCGGTTGCTGGATTGTTGACACCAAATTTTGAAGGTTTGGTGTCATTTTTTTCCCCAGCTGTTACTGAAGAATGTTCTCCCAGCCTTGCAGCTCTACTTTGAGCAGGCATTTACACAATTCAGAATGCAAAAGTGGCTTCATCACCTGAATTGACAATGAAGATGCCCCATTAGCTGGAACAGATTTACACATCTGTTCAACTAAATTATCCAAACAACCAAAATCAATATAAAACCCCAGTAAAATCTGATGTTTAGACATTTGATGGAACATTCACAGTCAAAAGAGAACAGCTTCTCAGGTCTGGGACTTTTACCCAAGTAGGAGAAAAATAAGGGCAGAACTAGGCACAGAAAAAATGGAAGAGATGGAGATGAGGGGCTTCCATTCCTCCCTCTCACATTCACATAAGGCTGTCCTCAATTAAGTAAAAAAAGAGAAAATCAAGAGAAACAACCCTTGATGTAATTCATGTAGCAGAGCTGCCAATTAAGAGCTGCTGGTGATCCCAAAACCCTGACCAGGTTACAAAAATGACCCAGGTCACTGGTCACACTGCAGGAACATGGGTGTGCAAGGACAGGAACAAGAGCTGGGACTCCCATGGAGGTGGGAAAAGGTCACCTTGTGAGCTGATTATTGTAAAGACATTTTGGAAAAGAAACAAGCCAGAATGCAGAGAAAGGCCAGCACACCAGCCTAGATGAGCATGGCTGACTGTCAGCTGAGGAACTAATGAGGAACTGGAAAGGAAGAGAAGGAAGAGAGGGAAATGCTCCCTGAACATTATAACACAGAACTCTATCTCTATCTCTATCTTTAGCAGTATCTTTATAAATACACAATCTCCACCACTATAGAAACATGCAAGAGAGATCTCTGCAGCTCTTTGAAAATTAACAGAGGTCTCCCCAGCAGGAGCAGAGACATTTCCTTCCTGCCCTGTCCCACCTCTTCCCTCTGCAGCCAACTCAGGGCCTGTGTGGAGCCACCAGGAAGCCACACAGCTGAAAACTCAGATTTATGGACTAGACCAGCATTGCAAAGCTGCCATAAATTAAAACAGCCCAGGAGCTGGCAGAAACAGAGATGGCTTTGAAGCTGCTTTTCTGCTCCTTATTTCAGTGCTGTTTTACATGGAATGCTTTACCAGGAGATGCAGACTTGAATCTGTTCTTAAAATACATTATGAGTAGGCAGAAATTTCAGACAGATCATTTAACATTAAAAATTCACTAAGATTATACCCTTAAAGCTGTAGAAGTAAATAACAAAAAAACCATCACTAGTTTAACTGGGACAGAAGAGAAAAGGAATATAAATTTTCAAGTATATTTGCCTTTTTTTCCCTCCTTTTAGTTTCCTTAATTGTAATAGCTAATGACTGAAAACTTTATTGACTAATGAACAAGGATTACTCCCACAAAAATCCCACCCAAACCAACTAATATGACATTTTGAAACAAAAGCAAAGAGAACTGTTTACCACATACCTTACAAATGAGCACTTTCAGTGTAGGGTGTCTATAGATTGAATCCTTTTGGAAATGGTTCACCTGCTGCCCACAAGCTGTGCAGCTCACAATTCCATGGAGTCCTTCTTCTACGGAGAGGATTACAAACCACACATTAATTGTTTTCATCCTTATTTAAGAAATCTGTGTATACTACTGCATTTTGTTACAATATTCTGGCCTGTCAGGTTTTTCACAGGCCTTTGTTCCTGCACCACCAAGCACCAGAGAAATGTTTCTGTAACCATTTGCCATTTTAAGACTGAATTTTCTCCTGATTTCTCTGCTTCACTTGGGGTCAAGATACAATTCTTCCCCTTTGAGAGGTTTAATGAAAACACACCTAAATTAGAGTCATCACTGAAATTCTTTCAAGAGCAGCTCTGATATTCTGGACCATGTTCCCCATTTAATCTTTGTTCGACAAACAACACTGCAATTCATGTTTCTATTATGGCACTTCTTTCACACACAGTTTTAGTTTCTCAAGGAAAACCAGAAAACTCTTACAGAAAATGCAAGCAATCCTTGTAATAGTGACTGAAAAACCTTTTCTCACATTTTGTTCCCTTCTCAATGGTGTTTTTTGGTTTTTTTCTGAAACTACACTTTTGCTGTAATCCACATGTTCTCCCATGCTGCTGATTGCTCCCATGGTGTGTGCACCACTCTGCTGCTGCACCTACATTTGATCAAAAAAGCTTTTTTTTTATGCCAACCCCCCAACTCACTTCAGAAGGGGTGAACTTGGGCCTGGCAGGCTCACTCCATGTCAGGCTCTTCATACTCTGAGACCTTTTTGTTTTCAACAGCAGAAAAAGGAAATCATTTGTGAAAGTTCTGCACTTCCAAAAGCCCAGTCTGGGATCAAGCAGACACAGGTTTGATAAGAGATTCCTGAACTGCTCATTGCTGTCATGCTCAGTGATTAGACCAATGAGGAAATTAACTCAAACAGATGAATTTAATGATTACAATCTGAGTACAGACTCTGTATTTTTTCTATTTTTAATTAAATAATCACTACCCCAGAATCAGAACCAAGCTCCAACACCAGCATGTCAAGGAACTGAATGAACATTCTGAAGACACAGCACAAACTCCCGGCAATCTGCTGCTGAAACACAACCTCAGATGGCTCAGGGGGCAGTGAAACAGCTGATCCACACTCCTAATTCAGTGAAATTCTGAATACAGGATGTGTTTGCACCCTCCAGCCATTGCTGACTGAATGTCCTGCAGAGCCTGTGGAGCTGCCAGCCCCTCCCAGGAGCTCCAAACCAGCTCAAACCCCGGGTTCAAACGCTGCTGTGACGGTGGATGAACACACCCATCCCATCACAGTCCTCGGGAAAGAATCCCACACTCTGCAGCACACAACCCAAGCCTGGCACACACCACAGGCCTTAAACTGCTGCAGCAATCCCTGAGGGGCCCAGCCAACCCAGGGAGAACATGATACTCCCTGCCAAGCCCTGAGCCACTTCCCTCTTTTCCACAACCCAGGGAAAGCCTCCTTCCTCAAACCTGCAAGCTGGCACCAGGAAAAAAGAGAATTTATGAGGCAAACCTTTGTAAACCATGTTGCTACTATGGATGATGATGATCCAAAGAAATTAAACTACTACTAATTCATTAATACCGAGAAACTACTTGGTTAAAAATATTCCTAACTGAATTATTAGCAAAAATACAACCACAACCATGCTGCAGACACGGAACTTGAAAATAATGATACAATGCCTCTTACAGTCTTAGGTAAGAGCATTTGGTTGCTAGAAAGGCAAGAGTTCTGCTTCTACCACTACATCTAATACAGACAGGATGTGTAATTCCTCCTAGAAATGCAAATATTTAACATTCATATGTATTTGTCAGGCATAGTTCATGAGTAACCAGTCCAGATACACAAAGGAAGGTCTGCAAATTCCCTAGAGATGGAGATTAAAAAAGCTGGAAGGGCAGGTGATACAAACTGTCCTGGGGATGTCCAGGACAGAGGCCACAAAGACACAGGCTACAAAGCTCAAGCTTTATCTTATCTTTATGACACTGCTCCCCTGAAGAATTGTTGTAAGCACAAATAGAAAAAGCATTCTTATATGAACAGCACAGCTTGCATGAATAAAACAGAACCAACTGCTGAAGTTCATCATTTAGAGAAAACATCAACACCCAGAATGTCACCGACACCACACGAGCCCAGGTTATGCACAGGCACATTTCCACACAGTCACATTTCACTCCCCTTCACCCACAGAAACAGCCCTCAATAAAGTACTTGAAAAGAGAGCAAGGATCTCAAATGATACAATGGGAATGATGAAGGGTGTGTGCAAGAGCTGTTTGTATGAATACTCTGGCTACTGCTGGAGGTGTGTGAGCTGAGCTATTGCCAGTAGGGTTAACAAAAATCTCTACCTCCTTATTGGCTACATTATACATAATCCTCCCTCCTCTCCTTTGCTTTTGGAGAAAAAAAAAGAGAGAAATTAATTTCTGTTAGTATTATAATCTACCTAACTTCTCAGTTTTAGCAGCAGCTATGGAAAACCAGCTGACACAATAACTTTCCAAAGGTAATCCTTACAAGGGCCCACTGGTAGGGAATTTCCCACAATTTTAAAGCAAAACAAAAAAAGTCTTGATCTTGGTTAAGGGTTTAGGATTATTTCTTAGCTCACTGGTGGATAATCTGCCCATACATGTCCCTGCTCAAACATGGTTGCTTTTCTGCTGAGTCAGTGAATGTTCCTGTAGCAATGGTGTTCCAATTCCTTTAAAAAAGGAATTACCTGTAACACCTGATGGCAACCAAGCAACTGCACCTAATGAAGCTCTAAACTCTACTGAAAATAAGGAGTTTAATGGGAACTAATCTTAGCTTTCACTGCTGCATTGCAGGGGCAGCAATGGAGGCTAATTGCTATCAGCTAAAATCCTTAATGAATAAAAAGCCAGAAGAGTGGAGGTATTTTTAGGATAATTTATCAGAAATATGAACAATTTTTAGATGTACCAAATGTGGTTGTAAGCAACAATTTAAACCCATTTCAACAGATGCTTTAAATTGTATTTACCTCCACGCTTTTTGGGAGCTTCAGGTTTCATTTTAACGGTATTTCTGCTTCTAAATTCAGGCCCTTTAAAATCATCTTTGTCTTCATTCAGCACTGGCTCAGGCTGTACAACCACTGTACCTAGAATAATTTTATTTAGAAATTGGAAACCATTACACATCCAAGTGAAGTGCAAAAGTTCTGATTAATAAAGCCAACCAAAAAAAAAAAGGAAAAAAAAGAAAGAAAAAAAAAGGTGCAATCTGTTGACTAAAACTGAACAGAGTTTTGAATGCACAGATGTTCACAGGAAAAAAAAAATAAAACCAAAAAACCCAAAACCAACAGCACACATTTCAAACTACATCTGTGTTGCAGCTGTAGGACAGAAACCAAGGACTGAATGGGCTGAGGAGTAAAACCTGCTCTTCCTGCTGTGGCACGTGCTGAGGGTGTAGGGCAGGAACTTGCTACCAATAAAGGACATCACTTAAATCCCTCAAAACCCTATGCTTTTCTCTCTTTGCCCCCTTCTCTTCAGTCTCCCTCATCTCCATTTATTTCCGTACAAAATAAACAAAAAAGCAGTAGAATAAAACCTGCTTTGTCTTCCACGAGATTTAAAATCTGACATTTTCGTTTAAACAAAGTACTAATCAAAATTACATGAAGGAAAAACACATCTTTCCTCCTTAAGAGCCCACTTTTGTTGTGAGGATGCTGAAAATAATCTAATATTCTGAAAAAATAGTTTAGCTCTCAATGCTGCTACTCATGCAGTGAACAGCAGCAATTTTTCCTGTTACTTCCATAGGTAAGAAATGGAGATTAATCCAACCCACTGCAGCTAAGAGGAGAGGGATGCAGGCCTACAGTATTAACTGCTTCTAAAAGGTGCTTAAAAATAGATCCACAAATGGCTTTTTTCCCCCTCAGAGTTAGTTTTGCTTTTGTTGATTTAATTGCTAATAACCTCAAAGACAGTAAACAGTAAAATAAGACCTCCAAGTGACAGAGCTTGAGACTCCTGCAAAACAACAGAATAAATGATTTCCCCTGTTCTGTGATGGTTTTATACAGATGTCAGCAGGCATTTGAAATTAAGCCACCAGCACATCCTTGTGCACCCAGAGATTAAAATCTGCTGGGTTCCAAACTGAAAGTGCTCAGGTTCCTCTTTTTTGTGGCCAGAAAACCAACAGGCCCTTCAAGAGGCATTTTGCTGATACATGTGCATTCTAATGAATCATTGGTGCTGCATCATAATCTTGGCTAATTTGCTGAATTCAGAAACAAACAAACAAACAAAAGACATGACCTACCTTTAGGCAAGCTTTGCATATCTACATCATTCTCTGAGTTCTCATTTGAAATATCTTCATTTACAGTTTCATCTACAATTTGTTCGTCATCTGACCCAACATATTTTGTTACAACTGTAGGTTTCCTGCATGGACAGAAAAAACCCCACGCTCTGACAAACAGTACAAACTGCAATTCAGGTAAGCTTTGCAGGCAAAACACTCTATGAACTGTGAAAAACTATGCTCTTTTAAAATTAATTAAAGACATTATGAGCTGGGATGCTCCAAGTTATTACTATACAATGGTAGGATAATTTTCTGGTTTGAAACAGGATTTCTCCCCTCACACATGAAGCAGAAGTATATACTAATAAAATCTTTTGGTTGTAAAACGGAGGTTTGGTGTATTTTTAAGAAAGTCACAATTCCAGCAAAGAAGTCTCAATGAAACACAGGTGAATGTCTGCACAGGAATTTTATCCATCACTCCAGGTTTAACAGGCAGCACAAAGAGAACACACAGATATTAGCAAATTACAAAAAGCATCTTGGCAGAGGAGATGCTTGCAAGAAAATGAAGGAAATGCAGAGAGAAATGAAAAAGCCAACTATTGGACAAAAGGATCAGCCGACAGAATTCCACACAAACACTTTAAAACTGAATCCATGAAAATGAATGAATTTACTATGTCAGGATGGGGGAGAAAATAATACAAAATATGGAGCAAATTTTTCAGTAGTCTGAAGGCAATGCAGGAACTGCTGCAGGATACTGGTTTCATCAATATAAGGTACAGTGTGATAAATGGATGAGTGAAAATCCCTTTAGTGAGAAGACAGGAAGCAAAAAACAGGACTAAAAAAGTATATAAGTGAAAAGAGTTCAGCAAGACACTGGATCCAAAAGATGAGGGAGAAACTAAAGCCAAATATAAAACCACACTTGCAAATATGGCATCAAGGCAAACATAAAAAGGAGACTGAAGAATATTAATTCCAGCAGGCATGATAAAATAAAGCAACCTGGATAAAAAGGAAAGTGAAAGGAGGTACAGACTCCTAAAGAGCAGTACTGGGGCAGGTGCTGAAAGCTCAACTGCCTGCACAGTTCACTGGGATTTAATCAAAATCACAGAGGACAGAATTATGAGTGAGCATCAGCTGAGAGAAGCTGAGGAGGGGTTTGACTGGACTCAGTCTGCTCTTACTTGGGACACAAATAACTTGTCTCCTGTAGATTCAGGAAGTTGGTAAACAATTCACTCCCTATTTTTTAGATCAAGGAGGGGAAAAGGATTAAGCAGGGACACAGCAAATGGCAGTTTCTGCACAGGACAACTCAACAGCACAGTCTGATGCTGCACTCTCCCAACAGTCAACCACATAAAACCTTTTTTTCTGTACGACCCAAATTACAGCTTTGGAAGAATCCTACATGTACAAATAGCAATTCTGAAGAAACTCTTGTACAAATTCCTTTGTCCTGAAGATATGGGATAATCTTGTCTTTGTAAATAATAATCAAGGTTTAGCATTTTAACTTTTCATCCTGAGAAATGGTTTGAATTTTAAGTGTAATATGAGGCATTTGTTTTACCAGCACTCCATAACTTCATGGATTTATACTGGTGGGGACCAAAAATATTTGACACAGTGCACCCACTTTTCTATAGCTTCCCACCGAATTACCAAAAAGCAATTTATTTGCTTTTATTTTCCAAACCAACCTTTTGGAACGGGATGATCCTAAGGATTTGTTTCTTTCTGAAGAACTACTTCCCTAGAAACAAGAAAAAAAGTCAAAGTCAACACATTTATATCCAAAGGGACTGTCAAAAGCCAGTTTCTTGCATTAACTAGAAACAACTCAGACATAACCAGTGCCCTTATGAAAAAATATCTTTTAAAGAACAGCAGGAAAAGCAGTAACTACAACTGATAATTTCAACAGTTCAGTTAAACTGAATCTCTGGAGTTTCAGGTCAGAAGTCAGCAGCTCCCACAGGTCTGGGAATGCTCTTCTTGCTCCATGAGGAAACCATCCCCTTTTCCAGGACACCCTTGCAGAGGGCTCTGGCACTCAGGAGCAGCAGCAGCCTGCACCACAAACTGCCAGAACAACAGACTCCTGGTACATGGCTTGGTTCATGTGCCAGAAAGCACTGCCTGCCTTCAGAACTAAACTGAATTTTTCAGTGGTTTTTGCACTCAGATCACAGCTAGGTCTGGGCAGTTGGAAATACCTGAATTTACAGCAGTGAAGGCAAACTAAGGCAGGGCACCAGCACTTGTGTTTTCCTTACAATGTTATGATCTTGTCCACCAGAATGTTTCCAATAGGAGAACGGACACACAAAGAATTTCTGCTCAGTTTAACACAGATCCAGTACATTGATTTTTATTTTTTTTTAAAGGAAGCATATTTGCCTAAAAAACAACTAAGTACCTTCTGCAGAGTGACAGGGTGAAGGGGGATGACATTAATAGGTGCTTCTGACAGTATTATTGAAGTATTTATTGTAAAACAGAGTGAACTCAGCCACTGTGCACTAGACATAAAACTAGAATTCAAAAGCTTTTTTATTCCTACCTCATCCCTGTTGTTCTCCATTGAAGCTGGGCTTCCTTTAGGTTCTCTACTTTTACCTATGGAGAGAAATTAAAGGGATCCATTGAAATGCAAGGAACATCAGAAGTTCTCCACATTGCACATCACAACTCTGTGTTTCACCAGCCTGGACAGATAACTGTGACTTCCAGAGACAAATGGTTACACAACAGAAAAGACATTCCACTGTATGGCATAAATTTTACAGAAATAATTCAGAAATCCCTTTTGGTTCATTCCCTGGGAGCCTTGCTGGTGGTGAAGAAACACTGAAGCACTGCAAGTGCAACTGCATGCAGAAATTATATCATTAGTGCATTTTTGATCTCTAAGAATTTACCAGAAGCATTTTCTCTCACACATCTCGACATAAGAAACGCAGTATTAACTCTCGGATCATGGAACAGACAAAAATGCCATTTGATCCAAGTTCTAATGAGAATTCCTATTTCTCAAGCTTAGGAACTGTGGAATATAAAGGGCTGCAACCTGTTGGCACCTGCTCCAATCCACCAGTCCTGGAAATGGAAGGGATAGTTTGGAGTTGAGTGATTGAATGATTCTTGTATGAAGTTGCTCCAGAAGTTTAGGAACAGCAGGATTTTAACAGATGCTACAGAGTAGGAAGTATAATTACAGGATACTTATCAAGATTATTTGTGATTTGAACAGAAGACTACTAGCATTGCAACTTCTTTATCCTTGAACTTCAGTTTTGGGGGAAACCAAACAATTTACTTCCATACCTTGAAAAAAACTGAATCACTTAGAGAATTCAGTGCTGGATATTTGACCTCTGCAGAATTGAGCAAATTGCAGAGAAAATCTTCCAGCCATTTCCGTATCTGAAGAAGGAAATACAAAATGGAAGCAGGCAATGTTTTTGGCCTTTTTAAGTACCTGAAACGTTTTCTCTAGAATATTACAGGCATTCCCTATTATGAGGGAGGAACGTGAGATGTGGAAGGAGGGTGACATTTCTGCTGGAGCTTGGATCCTGCCCACCTTCTACTCTTGACCAACTCTGCCCAAGTGATAAACCCATGGAAAATACCAGCTTGGAGAGCTTGGCAGAGCTTCCCCTGCTCTGGCAGCCCCGGTGTGTGCAGGCTCTGCACTCACACTGGCAGCCTGGTGCACATGTGCTGTTCCAAAAGCAGCTGAACGTGCTGCAGTGCCAGTTTCTCCTGGTGCCCACCAAAGGACCAGGAGCTGCAGCCATCCTGACCTGCCTGCTCCTGCCCAGGGCTGTCAGGGAGCAGAGCTTCCCCTGGGATTACTGCTCCACTCTTGGAACGAGAGCAGGCAGGCTGGCTGTCCTGAGCTCTCTGCACCTCTCCTGCTGGCAGCCATGCACTGGAAAGGAGGGAGACATCCAGCTCCAGTCCAGAGGGGATAAAGAACATTATTAAGGCTCTAAAGCAAGGGTTGCTTCCTGTTTTAACTGACCTCTGTGTGGGGCAGGGACAAAAGTTTGGGGTATGAAGTAATATCAGCTAATACCCAACTGATTTCTAACATGCAGCCTTCCTAGGCCACACTTAAAACCACCTTCATCATCATCATCTCCCTCCTCACAACACTTTACCCGATAGTTCACACATCCTCCAAACGCTGGAACAAAACAAGACCCATTACTAAATAAATCTGATTTGGCCCCAGTCACATCCATGACTTCTGCTTGTAGTGAGCACCCTCTCATAAAAAAAAAAAGCAAGCAAGCACAGTTGCTAAAGACGTTTTTGTTATGCACAGAACATTGGGAAGGGAAGAAAATTTGCACAGTAAATTCTGGCATTTCCTAATATTTAAGTGTTTAAGCCTGACTCTTCAACTTTAATATGTTCTTTTAGATCTCAAAACCAACACTAAAATATGCCTGCTCTGAATTTGCAAGTGTATCCATTTCAAAGACAATCTGTGTTTTAAGGCAAGGAACCAAATGCTGATTTTTAACTACAGAGGATAAAGGGAGAAGGTTTCTTTTTCCCAGTGTGCTCCTCAGCAAAATTTCACTTTGAGATGCATCTGCATTACAGTTTATTTTACTGTTCTGCTGAAGCACCACACGAGTAGTTTCGTTTTCCTGTGCTAACAGTTCAGTTTGAGGCTGACACGAGGAGGTGAGTGCCACATGCAGCAGATTCCCTCTCTAAACAAATCATGAAAAGATAAAAACTACACGCCAGAAAACCCATGGAAGATATTACTTCACACAACAGAAGTTTGAGAATAAACACTATAATACAGCCAGCATACTTTTCTCCTGCACTCCACCACATCAACACAACTTTTAGCTCATTAAGCAGTAGAGATTGAAAGGTTTTGCACCTGTATCCAGTCCAAGCTAAACTAAGAAACAAATTTAACCAGTTAAATTTGGAAACAGATTTCATTCAGTACTGACATGAAGTAATTTCACTTTTCATCGCTGTCATCAAAGTATTTAAACTTCATTACCTATTTCTAACTTAGGAGTAAAAATTTCCAATATCAATTCTGACCTAGTGTAGGACTCTAGCTTTTTTAGAAGTATTCTTTTCTTTTCAAATGTTTCCAGATTATATGTAGAAATCTTTTTCAAGTTGCTATGAAAGCATAATCTCCAGAACTTCTTCCACACCTACAAGGACTGCAAAAGCATTACTAGAGCAGAAAAACCAAGACATTGCATTTATAAACTCAGGAACTCTGAACAAGGAACTCCTAGCACAGCAAATAACTGCGTGTTTGGTATCTCACATTTCAGAGAAGGGAAATTATCAGAGGATTAATTTTTTTCACCTTTAGAAAGATCCAGAACTGAAATAAATATTGTATCAAAGGCCTATTGTGTATTTATCAAGCTATCACCATTTAAATCACATTAAGACTTGGCATAATTAACCCAGTGAAGTGTGATAGAATAAAATAACATCAAGTTATTTGACTTTAGAATCACAAATCCATTGAAAATGAACATAAAATGTGTTTTTACCTATACTTTTGTTTTTAGATAATGCTGGAGGAGAGTTTGCGTCCTCAGATTCTTCTGATGAGTGAGCCAAGAAGTCATGGAGTTTCTGTACCAATGTATTCAACTTGCTTTCACTGGTAAAATACAAATAATACTCAGAGTTACTTACACATCTCATTCCAATTCTTCAAGCTTGAAAGCTTATGTTTAATCTCAATTAACACACATCCACGAGAGATTTAAACATTTGTTTCTGCATATCAGAGCAAATAAAAATACGTAATTTTTTCTAAATTCTGAGTAAAACAGTAGGTGCAGCCTGATTGACAAAAAAGTATCAAAAGTCTATTTTAGGTCACTTTCACTGTTTACAATCATTGACAACATTCAAGAAAGTCACAGAGGTAACGCTGCTGACGTGAAGACAGCAAAAAATTAATATTCTACTTGTCAGAAGCCAGATAGGTAAGAATAATAAAATATTTTATTACCAAAAATATCACCTTTTTGAAACCACTAGAACTAACAGAAGAGTTTCACCTGCAAACTTTGAAACAAACAAACTGAATATGACAGTGAAGAGTTCAGTGAATATGACAGGGCCACTGAATATGAAAGTTTGCTGATGCAAAACTTTTATTAAATCTCCCATCTACACGTTGTGTGGTGGTAATTTTGTCAAGAAAAAGATGCAGGACCACGTCATTCCTCGATCTGTTTGAGTGCTGATGATTAATTCATACAAAATAATCCCCTGGCAATTTTTACTAGACACTTTTAGACCCCAGGAACAGTCCTGAGTGCATTCACTGATTACAGGAAAAAGCAACACCTCCATCCCAGGCTTGCCTTAACAAGCTGTTCCATTTACCCCCCGGCATTTGACATGGTTTATTTCTCCCAAAACTCCCAAAATTTCCCAGGCCAAGGCTTTTCCAGCTGCCCTGCTCCAGGCCAAGGGTGTTCAGCCCCTGTTCAGAAGGTGCCACTGAGCTGTTGCTGTTTGCTCCCTCCCCTCCTTATCAGCCCTCTGGAATCTGCAGCTGATCTGTCCTGACTCATCGCCCTTATCTGCTGCTCCAGACACTGTTCCCACTCCTGACCTACCCCATCCTCAGCAGAAGTGAGCCCAGATGAAGGATAAAGGCTTTCCACCCTTCCCACTGTTGGCTTCCCCATTAATTTCAAACTAGTCTGCTAAGAGCAAGAAGAAATTACATTTTCTGGGCTCATTTTATTGGTCATAAGAACTTTCGAGTATTCAAGCTGAGCAGTCACCTTTACCATCACTACTGTTTCTGTGAACACATAAATTTATTAACTTCTGACTTTCAATTTGTTATTGCTAAAAAATAATTCTCATTTTATCAGAAGGACGTGCAGGTGAATGCTCTCTGGAGCCGTGAGTGAATAGCCTCACACCAATGCCAGTGACTATTCCAACCAGTGAAAATAACCACATAAAACAGCATATACCATCCATTAAAAAAAAAAATCATCTGTAATTTCTTTAAATCTCCTGAGGTACTCAAAATTAAACAAAATAGCACTTTGCAATGAAAAGATTTTCTGCATAAGTGAAGGGCACTTTCCTTTTGAGACTACATATGTACCATCAATCACTGGAGCAAGTCTGAAAGAGCAGAACAAAGCTCTTTAACTCTCAAGAGTACCTTAAAATTTTTCTCTCAATCTGTCCAAAAGTCTTTCCCTCTAATTACTGGACTCATGCTGCTACACAACTGCCAGCTCCCTAATCTTGGGCTTCCCTTTTTCTCGTGGATGGAAGGCATACTTGGAAAAACATTACAGAAGATGATAATGGCACACTGCAGTCTTAACAGCTTGCATGCTCTCCTTTAGAAAGGAGATTTAATGACAATTTACTTGCATTAAGTGAAAAAAAAATTAGAGTTGTTCAGAATTATTTGATAATAAAAGCATATAAAGAGATTTTATATCCGTTCCAGATGGTCTGAAGAAATAAAACACATTTAGTAAGGCCACAAGAAAGTACATTTTTGGTAGTAAAAACAATAACAACAAAAAAGCGCCACACATGTGGAATTCTGCTCATTTAGTTTATAAATAACTTGTTTTGGTAACAGCATTTTAGAAAGAAAATGGGAGCTATAGATGAGTTTGGTATTACTGTTGTCAATACAGAATGAATTCAGAATAGTATGGATGTGCCTTTGTGACTAATACTTGGAACATTACCTACTACTATTCATTAACTCTTATCCTAACTAACATAAAATTATCATTTCCAGAGCAAAATGTTCTTGCTGCCAACCAATCAAAAAAGATGATATACAAGCTAATAATAAAAAGTCTTCTCGACTTGCTTTTTCTCTTGATTATTCATCATTTTGTACCACAAGCCTTTGTAAAGGAATACCAGGTCAAATCTAAGTAAAGCTGTTACACTTACTATACTTCACTAGAGAGAAATGTTAATTTAGGGCAATGCTTTATCTGGTTTTGTACAAAAGTGATTTTATGTCGTTCACTTATACCTGGGAATAATAATCCATTATTTTTGTTTAAAGCTTCTACTGCAAAATGCTTATTCTTTGCAGTACAGACTCGGTCACTATTAAATTGATCACAATGAATAAATGTGTGATTTTTAATAAACACAGGACCCTAAAAATGTACAACCATCTCTGAAGCACTGCTGAGGCAAACAGGCCCCTCTACACTGACAGTCCCCATGCTATTTATTAGTGTTTTCACACTTGATTTTTCTGAGCAAATGGCTTCCCCACCACTGTAGAGCTATTTCAGCACTGTTCAGCCTAATTAAAACAGGACTGAAAGGGAAGGTGCCCTGCTAATATTGGTTTGGCCCTGAACCTGATTTGTGACCTTGGAACGCACAGTCCCTTACCTACATTCAGAGCAAGTGCTGTTAAAGCAAACAATAAATGCCCGGCCTTTACAAGCCATAATACACATGATAACAAACAATAACCATGATAACAAACCATCCAAATTACCTATAAACGAGTCCACTAATAAGGAGAATAAATAAAGAGCCAGACAGGTTGTGTCCTAATCTAGACATAACACACTTCATTCCAACTGGCTGTTGAGAGCTGTTCCCTGGGTGTTCTTACCTGCACCAGGTTTGTGTGGACAGGTTTTGGTAGTGGGGGGCTATGAGGGTGACAAACTTCTGTGCACAGATGCCCAAAGTTTCCCCCATGTGCAGCTGAGCCAAGAGCAGCCTGCTCCAAGAGGGACACGCTGCTGGCCAAGGCTGAGCCCCTCAGCAGTGCCCGCAGTGCCTCTGGGATTATGTATTTGGGAAGGGAAAAAACCTGCTGCAAAACAGCAGCTGGGAGAGAGGAGCAAGTATGGGACAGCAACAACCCTGCAGACACTGAGGCCAGGGGAGAAGGAGGGGAGGAGGAAAGATGCCTTCAGTTTTAGCTTTCATGTTATCCAGATTCTGCACGGCATTAGTGTGTAACTCTGAACTCCACACAAAGTGTGAGCAAGTTCTCCTCACAGCTCAGTCAGACCAAACAATCCTTTTCCAGCCCCAGAACCAAGGGCACCGCTGCAGCTTCAGCCCAAAAAGTGCAAACAACAGTGAATGGAGGAGAGCAAACTGGGAGGATGGGACTGCATTACCTGCAGCTGTAATTGGACAATTAACCCCAATATGGAAATGGACCAAACCATATAAAAGTGTGATAACTTGTGACCCCTGGTCCATCTTGGGTGTAGCCACAGCCAGGCTCTTGTATTGCCCAAGGTGGATCCTTTGAAGGCCTTTTAATAAATCCCTGCTTTATTCCTTTAACACTGTCCAGCCTCTGTTCCAGGTCAGCCTCTCAAGGCATCAGGAGGACCCCCACGCCTGCTCAGGGTGATGCCCAAAGGAGGCTGTGAGCCCATGGGAACCCTCCACTGGAGCAGCTCCTTCCCAAACCCCGTGGGATGGGAAAGGACCACGCTGGAACAGTTTGGGAAGAGCTGCAGCCCATGGGAAGGACCAACATGGAGAAACATCTCCCATGGGAGGGAGCCCACACTGGAGCAGGGGAGGAGTGCGATGAGCTGAACCACAGTCCCCATTCCCACCCCCCTGCACTGCTCACCAGGAGGAGGCAGAGAATCAAGAACAGTTGACCCTGGGGAAAAGGAAGGGTTGGGGAGAAGGTATTTTAACATTGGGGATTTCTTCCTCATTACCCTACTGTGATTTGATTGGCAATAAATGAAGCTGATTTCCCCAAGCAGAGTCTGTTTTGCCCATGATGGCAATTGCTGGGTGATGTCCCTGTCCTTATCCCCTTATCCCAACCTGAACTTTTCCTTGTCCTGTCCCTCCCCTGCCCAGCTGAGGAGGGGCAGCAAAGCAGTGAGTACCTCACCCCTGTGCCAGCTGATGACTGTGCTGCAAATCACATCACCTTGGACAAATTAAATTTTAACACACAGTTTTCATTTGCTCCAACTTGCCACACATTCACAAGATCATATTTCTTCGAAGGCAGGTGAGGTGATGAAAATTCATAACCAGGGCAGTGGAAGGAACAGCACTGACCACTCCAGCAGCAAACCCAGAGAGCACTGGACTGTCCTCTGAAACTGCACTGAAAACCTTGTTATTGCACTCAGTTTCTATTTGCTTTCTTCAGACACTTTAAAAGTGCAAGTGGGGAATGTCCCAGTTATTGCCAACATCTGGAACAGTAATTTGAAAGCTGCATTTTCTTTAAACAAACACCTACCGACCATCACTCTAAACAAGTGTCCCTTATCTGCATTTCATGTGGCTCTGAAAGTGGCACAGGAGTCCTTTCCAGCTTTTATCTATCCCAATGTTGACAAATATGCTTTTTTTTAACCATATGCCTTCCTTAAGTTCAACACTTGTCGAAGATTTTTCTATGTTTAAACTTTTAAAATAGTTCAAGGCACAAGTTCTTTTAAATTTGTGTTTACAGTTGCTTCAAATTAAGTCTCGGTCTTATTTTCACTTTTGAAACTGAAACACTACGGAACAACTATTAAGCAGACAAAATTAAACAAACCTTAGGAAAAATAATTAAAGAAAAATAAAACCAGATGTACTTTTAAACTGCTGGTCTGTAGACAGCCATCCTCTGCTTCAGACTGTATCCCTGTGTCAACAGCAGAAATCCAACAATCCACAGCAAAACTCTCAATATTTATTTAGGATGGTGGGAAAAGAGGCTACTCCTAAGCCTTGATATAATCAGGCCAGTATTCTGCCACCTGCAAATCTCCATGAAAGTTTTTGCTGATGAGAAGGAAAAGGGTTAGAATTAGCCCAATTCAAAGATTTCAGTGACAAGGGTAGAGCCTACATTGTTGTTTCCTGTAAAATATGTCAATATGTCAACACATGAATGGAATAGCTTAAAGCTGTGGGGAAGAGTGAAAGAGGATAAAACCTCCAGTAGGAATTTTATCTTCTTATTCCAATTTAAAAAATGGAGTGAACACACCACACCTGCCATGTCCTAAAAAGCCTACTTCTGTCAGAAAAAAATACAAAACCAGAAAATAGAATCAGCCTACCATTATATTAATTGAACAGGTAAAATATGGTGTCAGAATGGTAGGGAGACAGAGCACTTCATCCCAGTGTTTGTTTTTTAACTCAATGATGCTTTTCTGCAGGCAAAAGCAACATGACACCGTAAGTCCCAGATCAGATTCGTGTTTTAGACCTCACTTACACTGAACAGCAATTCTGCCAAACCAGGTTTCACACTCAGGGTTCACACAATCTGTCTGTGCTGGCATGAAGCAGCTCTGCTGCCCAAGGACACAAACCCTCACACCCTGCACACACCTGATGCCATCCTCACTCAGTCCTCTGCTCCTCCTGCACTCCACACCAGGGATTCTGACCTCAGGGCAACCCCAGCACGGGCAGAGACAGGTACAGCTCACCCAGGCCAATGGCCAGCCAAGGCTCCAGTGACTCCACAGATGGAGGCCCCAAATCCCCCTGGGTGAGCTGCTCGTGTTTGACCATTATCACAGAAAAACACTTCTCTTGTGTTTAGGAGGAACTGTACCACACTGAACTGACTGGGTCAGATACATCACAAAACACCTGAACATTAAAGCTCTGACTGAAAAGAGATGGAGGCATCCAGCACTTCATCAGAGATTCTGTACCTAACACTTTGTTAACACACACTCGCCTTTTTACTTTGTTTAGAACTGACTTTTAATCCATGGGGGCTTAATCAAGTGATACCTGGTACACTTGAAGACACTCAATGATGTGGGTGAAGTAATTCTGGAGCTTAAATACAGCATAACAGGTTCAGAGAAGTAAACAGAATTATCTTCCTCCAGACACTCAAGGGGAATGAGAAAGCAACAGTTCAAAGTCACTAAGAGACCCTTTACTCTGTTCAAGGAAGATTACACAATTTCTATCTGTTGACACTTATCACACTTCATTCACTAAAAAGTGAAAAAAAAAAAACAACTTTGTTTTTAACCTCTTTCTTTAACGGCATCTTAAAAAACCCAAACAAGCAACATCATCACAAACCCAGGAGGCAAAAGTCAGACAAACAATCTCATTGTTAGGTTGGTTTCAATGCCACACTGAAGTGTAACTCCAAGGTGAAATACCCTGCAAGCTGAAAAAGACTGAAGCCGCCACCTGAAAATCTAAACACGACATTTTCACCTTTATGAGACAAAAATCATGTGAAGCGCACGCCTTACTCTGTTGATTCAGGAAAGGAAGCTCAGTCTAGCACACATAACACACAAACCAAGCTGTGTTTGAGATGTTTAAACACACTCTGTGAGAAGGGAAGGAAGGGCCCCACGACCAAGAGCATCAGGAGCCCCTAACTCTAAAAATGCTTTTTGCTTCATTTGCCTTGTGCTCCCTGGAGCTGACACAGGCTCTCCACAAACCCTCCCTCAGTTCCAGCCCTGCTGAGAATCAAAGCCTGGCCCTTCAACTCTCCCACATATCCCCAACCACAGCTGCCACAGCTAGGAGGGTTGTAGCTCATCCCAAGGACAGGTTTTCATTTTACAAGATAAAAGCCACCTCAGTCTCAAATTTATTGCCTATTTTTCAGTTTTGCTTTACATGACAGAGGATTTGCCCAACAAAGCTTCTAGCATGAACCCATTAAAACCTACAGTTGGACCCATTCAGATAGAAATTTCTACAACGATGCAGCTTTTGGACTTGCAAATAAACTGCTTCAATGGCACTGCAGCTGTGGTTGGTCAGCAACCTGTGTCATCAAGTTCCTGATTTTTTCAAGGTTTCACTCCTTTTCTAACAAAAACAACCAACCAAAACAAACTCAACACAAATCAATCCATCACCCACCCTAAGTGACAACTGCATTTCATCACAGACTACCAAAGCTTTATGCTCCTCCTTTAGTAAATAAATCAGAACACTTCACCTCTTTTAAAGTCAACATAAAACCTTCCACTACATTTGCCACTGAATTTCTACAATTTCTTCTTTCTCCTGCTGCCACACCAAGGGAACAACCTGCCACTGACCCATCCATGAACTCATTCATGTTTCCAAATCACCTGCAGGCAGGGCCTGAGCTCCAGCCACACAAAATGTGATTCCATGAGGTTCAGCACTATCCTTAGGCCTTCCCTTTATAAAAGATACTTTAAATCCAATCCAATTTAAAATGTACTTGGTCAAAGGCTGCAGACATTTGTTTTTATGTTGAACACAGCACATTTTAGCATAATTTGGGTATTTTATTTTGGTGAGGTAGAGGCACATAAAAAGCACTCTCATTTCCATCCTTCATGCAGAGGGTACAAGGAGTGAGTCTGTAACAGAACTGAGAATTTCAAACTCTCACAATGTTAAGGTCACCCTGTTGCAGAATTTGTATTAAATTCCCCTGTGACACACCAAATTGTTTCCTAGAAAAGATACCTTCAGTTAAGCCCTGTAAAGACCCTGACGTAAAGTTTGTAAAGCCCTAACAGAAAGCATTGTACAAAACCAGAAATAAAAAAGTCTCTGCAGCAAGTTCCTCTCCCAGAGAATTTTTCATTTAAGTGCTGCAGGTGCTGGTTCTGGGCCACACCTGGCACTGATGATGACACAGTTTTGCTCTTCTTCAGGAAGAACTGAAGAATCTGCCTGTGCCCATTCCAGAACAGTGTGGAAGACAGAGAACTTTCACTGTCCCTTTAGGGAATACAGAAGATTGGTGTTGACTTAGTTCCAATTATATCATTGTGGCATCAAGTAACACACCTCAAACAGCCCTGCAATATCACTCAGAGCAAAGACATCCATCTGACTCAAAAATGCAGACAATTTCATAAAAGCTTTAAAACCAAATGGCCAATATCACAATGCAAGGTGAAAAGTCTGGATTAAAAAAACCCCAAAACAAACCCTATTTTGCCAACTTAAAAAAACCAACTTTCCATTAATTACCATTACCAGATAGTTCAAGTGAGGAAGATTCAAAACTTGTTTTCTTTTCTTATTGCTGTGCTTGTTTGGTACAATGTATAAACTGGTAGGAACAGGTTGGGTCACAATGATAAAGACTCCTCCCTTAAATAGGAAAGGACAAGGGAAAAAAAAAGAAGTAGATTTTGGGGCAAAAGTTATGGAGGTATTTTTATAAATATTTACAGAGGCAGCACCTTTTAAAAGTTTCGTAGGAGGTTACTCCAGTTTTCATAATTCTAAATTTCTCATTTGGGACACGGGAGGCTCCTATGATGTTAATATTAAATAAAAGTGAGGTTTTATTTATTCTTTTAACAAAAGTTTAAAATTTCTCCAGGAGCAGACTAGTATTGATTGATGATTTTCCTCTGAAACACTGTAAGTCAATCTTCCAGAAGTGCTGGGAATAGATTTTCCATCCAAATTCAGGTTTTTTGCACATCTTTCCAAGAATTCTAACAGCAGTTAGAATAGTTAGCTATTCTATTATTCCAGCAGTTAGAACAACAGAATTCCAAGAATTCTGCACATCTGTGACATGGACAAAAGTACAGAGAGCAGAGGATGAAGTGACAGAAACACAGGCAGCTGAGAGCCAAGAGCACCTGTGGGAAATGGCAACAAGAGGCAGACGGGGTGTGTTTTTCTCTTTCATTTCCTTCTCTCCAGCCCCAGTGTTAAGAAGAACTGGGCAGGACAGGAGTAAGGCCAAGGCCAGGCAGTGTCCAGGGCCAGGTGTGACACTGCAGTGCCATGGCCAGCTCCTGCACACACCTTGTCAAGTACAAACTGCTCAGGATGAGCCCTGCACGGGATGGGAATCGTAACAAACATTTCAGCTGAGGGAGAACTGAGCTCGTGAACAGAAGGAAAGTTTGGAGCATCCAAAAATTGTTATGTCTACTTAAAAGCAGTTTGTCACAGGGCTGCTTCCTCTGCGGGCAGATCCCACCCAAAAATCGCACATGATCTCAGATCTGTTCTGTCCATGCTTTTTGATCTTCAGCATCACAAATAATCTGAAATAACCCCATCCTCTCTGCAGGTAATCTAAGAATTGCATGGAAAATGTCTGAGCTTCTGTATCCTCTTCCCCCAAAGCAGCCCCTTGCTAGTAATGCTAATTGTGGCACTAATCACAACAGAAGAATATGGAAAGGGTTAAGCACAAACCCTGCATGTTACTGACCAGGAACAAGATTATGGACAACAGGGAACAAAACACGACAATCACAATAAAACAAAAAGCCAAGTGGTCCAAATGGAAGAGCATTTTTCAGAGTATAAAATACTAACAGAGACTGCAAACCAGGCTATAAATATTAGTAACTCAGATCTTTTTGTTCTACAAAAATCAAACTCTACGCTTGATTTTTTTCAAGGGCTGGAGAAGAAAAAGGAGAAAGCCCCTTAATTAGCACTTCAGTCTACACAGCAAAACAATCACTCCAACAACAGAAGTTGTTCAAACTGTCAAAGTACTTCGACACAGAGGGGGGAAAGTGGGAGTGAGAAGATAATTCCTGTCCTACGAAATAAGTAAGAAAATACACGCAGAAGAAACTGCTAACTGCTGGGAAGTCATGCACCAAATAATGTGTATTAGCAACGCTCATGACCTACATCAGCATGTGATCAGCATCAACAATAATGATAATCATAAAAACCTCTTTCGTCTAGATTCCTAAGTGGAAACGTTAAGACTCTAAAAACAAGCAATATAAAAAAGGAGAAAAAACACTGTAACTTCTGTCTAAAATGACACAGTAGTTAGGAACTACTCAAAATAAGGCGGGAGGTGAAGATACACAAATATGACTGCAGAAAAAAACTTTACCCAAGGCTCAGCACTAAAGCCAGAGTGATGAGTACTAAAGACACAGTGATGCTTCCCTAACACGGTGTGAAGATGTGTGCAGCATTCGTGAGGGTCGAGCCACAACACCTCACGGTTCGTGTATAGCGCCTCAGGCACGGGAGGTGTCTGTGGGTGATGGACTGCGGGGGTCAGCGCCCCGGGGATTTAGACAAAACCGAAAGCACACAAAGACAACTATTTATTAACAGTTTAACATGGCGCCTCTGTCAGCCCGACTTTCCGGGCGTCTGTCAGTTACTGCGGTTCTGCCCGCGGCCGGACGGAGCGGCCCGGCGGCGGCGGCCGCTGCCTGCGCCCGGCGCGGGCTCGGCGGAGCTTCCCCGCCGCGCTCGCACGTGGGGCGGGGGCCGCCCCCGGGGCCTTCCCGCGGCACGGCGCGGTCCCTCCCGCCCTCCGCGCCGAGCCCGGCCCCGCCGCCCGGGCCGAGCGCGGCGCTGCCCTCCCGCCACCATCCCGCCTCCCGCCCTCGGCCGTCCCGCCAGGGCAGCGCCGCGCCGGGCCCGGCCCCGCCCCACCCCGCGCGGCCGCCGCAGAGCCGCCCGGCCCGGCCGTACCTCACGGGCTCTGCGGTCATGACTCCGCCGCCGCTGCTCGGAGCGGAGCGGCCGCCCGGGCCGGGGCCGCGCTCAGGCACTGGGCGCAGACAAAGCCGCGGCCGCCGCCATCGCCAGCGCCGCCGCCATCTTATCGGAGGGAGCCTGAGGGGACCTGCCTCCTGCCGCCGTCCTCCTCCGCCGCCTCCCATTGGCTCGCGGCCGCCCACAGCTATTTTCTGATTGGGCGGCACCGCGCCGACTGTTGCTAGGGCAGTTTACGTCACCATCCCAACATCCCCCGCGCTGATTGGCTGGGGCGGGGCTGACGTCACGCTGGCGTCACGGACCGAGGCCCGTGACATCATTTCGTAACAAAGTGCATTGACACCTGTGCCCAGCAGGGGGCCCCAGCGCGCGGCCGCGGCCATGGCGGCGGGAGCCGAGCCCTGGCACATCCCGGGGATGGACAGCGGGGACAGGAGCCGGGGTCACACCGGGGACACGACACTTCACCGCAGGAGAACCGCAGCCTGGCGTGACCCCACAACCTCGATTCCACCACGGCAGGTTAATCACAGCCTTTAGACACGTCACCCCTGCGAAGAGTAACACGGAGCAGATACACAAACTCATAGTAACAGCACCAGAACCACCCTCCTACTCCATGTGGATCCTCAGAACAACTGCCCTTCTCTGCAGGGATCCCCAGAACAACTCTCCTACTCCATGAGGATCAGCAGAACAACGCTCTTCCTCTGCAGGGATCACCACAACCACCCTCCTCCCTCAACAGGATCACCAGAGTGATCCTCCTGTTTTGTGGGCATCACTAGAATGACCCTCAGCCTCTCCAGGGATCACCATCTTGACCCTCCTCCTCCATGGGGATGACCAGAATGACCCTCATCCTCTGCAGGAACCAGCCCTGGCACTCCAAGCCCACAAGCAAGCTTTGGAGCAGAGTTTCCCAAGCACAGCAAGACAGGGATAACATAAACCACACACAGGTTGAAGGTGAGCAGCCCCAAGTAACCTTGCCCAGGGCAGTTTCAGCCCAGCTTGGCTACAACTTTTCCTTTTTAATCAGACAATTCTCTAGATCAGGAAACACATCATTGGCAGCTACACCTAAGGATGCCAAGACAATTTCCCTGCTGGTACTAGCAGCTTCTACAGTCCTGTCAGATGTTAGAATGCTGTGAAAGGAGGAGGATTGGAAGGCAGCCCTCTTCAAGGGAAAGTTGTTGCAGGCTTTTGTGAGAAGATGACTGAACTCGGCAGGCTGGGGTTGTGTGTGAGCTTCCATCACCACACAGGACCAAAACAGAAGACCAAAGCCAAGCCCAGTGCCACACAAAATCTGAAACAGGTGACAAGTATTTTCCACTTACTGTAAAGAAATACGTTTTGAAAATAAACATCTCTTTTCTGCAGAAACTAAAGAAAGAATAAAATGTACCGACTCACCTGGTTTCATAAAGCAACATATGAAAGCTGAGAAAATACCCAAGGAAATCCCCCCAACACCCATTTCATTCTGTGACAATAGAATCAACAGCACTTTCACACTTCAGCACATCCAAGCTTATACATCTCCCAGGGAAATTCTCCAAACAGATCTAAACACAATTTGCTTTACAATGTAACATTCTACCCAAGAGCTGCACCCTGTATCTGCTGAATTTAGTAATTTAGTAAGAGCAGAGAGCAGATTCAGGAGCAGCTTTTAGAGTTTTACCAAACTCTGTCTCATGTTGGAGACATCTCCCTTCTCACTCGAGTTCAGGAGAAAAGAAATCTATCTTTCTCACTGGAGTTTAGGAGAAAAGAAATCCATATTAACCGAGTGTGAGAAATCCCATTAAAAATTGCAAAAAGCCATTCTTTTCTGGTTCTGCCACCAGTGAGATGAAGGAAACAGGAAGCATTACCCAGTCTTAGCTCTGCATTAGGTCCCAACTGTGTGATTAAAATAAGAACACAAAGCATTCATTTTCCTCCTCAAGGGATTTAGTCAGCATTACCAACTAATATCCCACTGATTTACAATAACACAGATTTATTACTATTGCTCTGCAATATTTTATTCTTTCACTATTTCCTTGGGGAAGGTATTTGAAAGCAGTTTAAAACCCTAAATTTATTGCCTCCAGTTCATAACTTCTATCTGAAGTCACACATGAAAAAAGAAACCTATTGTGAGAAAAGGTTGAGATAAAGCAAAAATGGAAATGCTTCCCTCTCCCAGCAATTACTCCAGAAGACAAAACCTGACATTATCGTGAGGCTGTCAAAAAAAAAAACAACAGATTAGAGGAGCACAGAATCTTTTTGCAGACTGAAATCTGTGTACAGGCAGGTACTGAGTGCATCTGCAGGGAAGCACAGCTCAAATCCACCAGACCTGCACCCAGATAAGTTTCCCCAGCACACAGGACCCCTTCCCCTGCTCCAACAGGCTTGGCAGAGTCAGGATTCAGAGCTCAGCCTGCAGGACAAACCACTGCAGAGTCTCACCACGCCCATTGTTTCTCTTCATAATGATAGCAATTAGTTTTCTTAAGTACATATTACCCTACTTTTAAGGAACATGGCTGAAAGACATGTATAGCTATCAATTGACAAGAGGATATTTTAATAACTTGATGTGCTCCTGACCTAGAAATACAAACTACATATACATCTCTTTCGTATTATTATCTGTGATAAAAGTAGCACAATTAATCCTGACCAACAAAAGGCTATGCTTAAATTAATTTTGTAGGAATGATCAAGACCTGAGCTGTTAATTGGAACAGGTTATGTGCAATGAAACTCTCTATCCCTCAGACAAAAAGCATGATGAAAATGAAAACAGATGATGCTCACTCAGAGGCCTGGGTTTGTTCTTTATGTTGCTATTGCTCTATTCCCCTTAGGAAAGTCCAAAGGAATGGTGTGGAGTCACTTGAGCAGTGGTTTGTAGTTGAGAATTAAACATTTTCAGCATGGGAAAATAGGGAACACCAAGGTCCAACACAGAAACCATGTGCCAGTACTTGCTCAAATCCTTTGTGAGAATTATTTCTCACAAAGACGAAAGCACATGGAAATTTTGACTTCTTAAATAATCAGATTTCAGTTTAAATATTTTTCTATTATAGAATGGGTATTTTTTAGAACAAACTACCACAAACCACTGCCAAAGCCCCTGGAGGAACACTACAGACTGTTCTTCTCTCCCCACCAAGTTTGGCTACAAGGTGCCACCATTTGGCATCATCTGATGTCATGGGCAGCATATTCGAACAAGCAGAAGCCACGCACACATCTGACTTCCTTTAGATGTCCCAAATGCTTTGAAGGTTAACCTGACTTTCTTCAGTACTTCTAAAACTCCAACTTTGATTTGCTGGGAATCAAAAAAATCCTTGCTATGCTTTCACACATTTTGAACAGGGCTCACAACAAAACTTGCTGTACATTTGCTTACGCTTGCAGTGGTTGTGACCATAAAAGCATCCACATTTTCCTCATGAAGTCCCTACCCAGCCATCATCTCATCACATCCCCCCTGCCTGCCAAGAAGCTGAACTTGTTCTTACCCTCATGGCTGAATTTTACCTTCATGGCCATCACCAGTAGGGGTTTAATTAATTATTTGCATGAGCAAAAAGAACACAGCAGATGCAGAGCTGAGCACATCTTCCACTTCACTGGAGGACTGGGCAGTTCTGGCCCTGCAGAGCAGGTGCTCATGGAGCAGCTGTAAAAGGTTTGGCTGCAGGAATGACCACTAGGCACCCCTGTCACAGAATTCCAGAATGGTTTGGGTTGGAAGGGACATGAAAGCTCATCCCTCACACCTTCCACTATCCCAGGCTGCTCCAAGCCCTGTCCAACCAGGCCCTGGACAATTCCAGGGATCCGGGGGCAGCCACAGCTTCTCTGGGCACCCTGTGCCAGGGCCTCATAAAAATCACATTCTGTGCTGAACATTAGAATGGTTTGAAGGCAGGAACATCCAGTAAACTGCACATAATTCAAACCATTACAGAGATTAATCCATTTAAATTTACTATCTTGCCTTGTGCTCAGTGCAGAAAGCTCCCTAAATTATTTCTAGCCGTTATTCCAAAATATCTCCTAAGTACACCACAGCTCCTCCTCAAAAGCAGAAAAAAGCAGCAATCACTGAGGCCAGCCACATTAACAAAACCACCCAGTCCATTTTCAGCTGCAGAATACACCATTTCCTCCCTTTATGGCGAGAGGTCTCTCAAGGTGAGCTTTCAGGGCACTCCTGAGCTATTTAATGATTCACTTTCTAAAGGAGATGTCCTCAGCAGTTCCTGGTTTCCCCACAGCAGGTCTGGAATGCTTTGCCTTGTCCACCTTTGTTCTGCTGGCCCAGCTGTGTTATATTAACCAGTCAGGGAGCTGCCAGTGCCCCTGGCCCAGAGAATCACCCTGGCTCCCAATTAGAGCCAGCCATTACCCCTCACCTGCTGCACAAGCCAAACCTTGCCACAATTCATCCTCTCTGAACCTGCCACTTGTCCTTGCAAGCACTCCATCCTCTGCTCCACTACCACACCTGCTCCTCCTCCATGCACTTCAGTTTCAGCCTAGAGAACAGAAAAACTAAAAGCACCATGTTCATCCCAGCATGGAAAAAAAGAAAAGACAAAAATCCCAAACTCTCAACATCGTGGCCACCTCAAGTGGAAGGCAAACATGATTCCAGCATCCACTGAGTTTAAACTCAGTCAGTATGGAACTGGATGGTTTTAGGACAGAATAAATTATAATTGAAAAAGTTTATGGGAAGCATTTTACCAGCTGGGCAGGAAAACAAGCCACAAGTACAGCAGTGCTGAGCTGTTCCAGGCAAATCTACAGTGCTAACAAGATTCCACCTCCAGAAACACTGGGAGTTGATCTGTCTAGAACTCCAGGAATCCAAGATTTTCACTGCATGACAGCTGTCTAAGACAAGCCAAAATCATGTAATCTTTATGCTACCAGTTGGCTACGTGAGCAGCTCTCTGGTGCTGACATTCTGGGCTGTAATTCTCCACATAAACACATAGAGGCTACTAATCCAGTCTACTCACCCTTACTCAGGTTACCTTGTACAGACAGGCTATGATGAACGTGTTGAAACAATAGTGGAAGACAAGAGGTTGGCTTGTTTTATGTCAAAGTTTAAAAGACACAAGAGCATGGATTAGACTAAAAAGTTTTATTGAAACTTGTCCAAAATCCAGTCAGGCACACAATTTATCTGTTCCACTAAGGCTTATCGTTCTATATGGCATAGAAAAATGCATCTCAACGAGTTGAAACGTCAAACAACAAAATTAGTGAAGTTAAGGCACTTGAGACGTGTATTAATTTAGCAAAACTGCGTAAGAATAACATTCTCCTTGGAGTGATACAACCCTTTCAGAGATTCAATTTCAAACATCCAGATTCTGTAACCCTTTGAGAGAGGGGAGAGGCTGAAGCAGGAGACAAAAGTCTCTGACTACGAAGCTGTAAGGCCACCAGAGCCTACGGAAGGAAGTGTTACTGGATCAGGCTGCAAAGATTTCCTGTAGAACAACTGCTGAACTGCACAACAGTTTTTGCTGAGGCACAGTGTCTTCCCCTCACCAATTTTTAAGGCAAAGTATCTTTGTGAGGTGAGAGACCAAAAGGGGAGAGCAAGCAGCACATGCATTCAATCGTAAGGCTATCAAATGTGTCCTGGGGTAACAACGTCTGTCCTGGGAGCAGAAATCTCTGCCCCAAGGATAAAAACGTGGAGAAAACAAGTGGAGAATGCAAGAACTCATATAGTGACCACAAATCTGGTATCTGTTGGTTTGCCAGGGCTCTAGGCAGTAACTTGAAAGCCAATTTAGAAACTTTGAATTCATGCAACACATAGTTACCTTTGTAACTTTTGGTTCATATTTTTGAGTGTGTGAATGTTGGACAGTCTTAAGAATTTTTTTTCCAGCTCTGAGTCAAAGTTTACAACTTAAACATTGCAGTTTCAGCATTTGGCAAAGAAAGGTTTAATTAATTAATAACTCCATTCTACATGTTGAAAACTCCCCCTTCATCTGTGAAGCAACCTCTTGCATCATACAGCTGTTAAGAACTCTCCTCAAAACTGAGACACAGCTCTAGGATCCGCACATTCCACAGTGGAACCTGGAGCATGCTCCAAGGGTTGCACACAGGCTGAAGGAAAAGATTTCCAGGTACATGGAGCTGTTTCCTCCCCCATGAAAAGGCAAGACACAGAAGCTGCTGTCACCTGCTATGCACAAACAAGAAATAAGGTGATAATTCAAGGGGAAAAGAAACATGGTAAACAGATTATCCAAGTGAAAAGGAAGTACCGTTTCTAGTTAGTCCATGGAAATGCAGTTTTAAGCATTACATTCTGAGTTTTGCTAGCAGTAGAGTTGCTTAAGAAGATGTAAAGCTTGTGAAAGAGAGATTGCATCTTAACACTCTGTGTCCTTCAGAGCAAATTGCTTGCTGTCTTTAAGGCACTACATTGTCTTTGGTTCAGTGTTTAACTGTCTCAGTGTAAGCAGAGGTAGCACAAACCACACACGTTGAGCTCCTCCTTCCACCACATCCAAGTTCAGAGCCACCACCTTCCTGATGTTACAGACCCCGGAATTCTTTAGCTCATTAGGAAACTGCAAAGAGCAAAATAACAAACATTCTTATTCATTTTATAACAAACAAAGGTATGCAACATTCCACTTAGCTTTAACAAATGCCAAGAAAATCAGAGTGAGAAACTGGGCCTGATGCTGCTACAAAAAAAGCAGCTGTGAAATCACTTAGAAAAGAGTTTCTAAAAACTCAAAACCAAAGACAACCACATCTTCCCTACAATAAAGTCAGCAAGAGTATCTAAGATCATTGCAGAGATCAGAATAAAAGCTGACCAGTTATCAAAAAGGAAATAATTTCAGCTGTGTTTTGCTCTTGAGAAAAGTCTTCATAAAATAACAAGTTTTATTATTTAGATCTTTTTAAGTATTAACACATTTCTCATGGAGAGGGCACAGTAGCTGTCTATAGGTTTAGCTTTATAGACAAATTCAGCTCATTGCAGATGGGGAAACCATTAGAAACTGGTCCTTCAATATGTACTTAATGCTTCAAAATGCATAAAAGCCAGCAAACACACCTAAGGTGTCTGTATCAGTCAGACAGACATAGAAGTGGTCAATTAACAGTATTAGACTCCTTAAACAAGCAATCCCCAAATGTAGGCAGCTTTAAAGCATCAAGCATCCTTCCTCACAAATAGAGATTAATAATGAAGATGTATGAATATGGAAGAGAGAAAAATATGGGGAAAAATACATTTTTTGGCAGTATAAACTGGCTGAGATATCATTCTGAAAATAGAAGTATTTTAGAACATGCAATGGCATGAAACGGAGAGTTCCAGAATCTTTGCTTTGGCTAGATTGAAAAATCACGTTACCCATGAAACACTCCTATTTCTGTTGATTTTATCACCCAATATTGCTACTCTGAGAAACCAGTGGAGCATTCCTAAAGGAGCATTTTCCAAAGGAGCCAGCAGAGCTGCAGTGGTGTATCTGCACCCAAAGGCCAGCAGAGCAGGGGCTGCAGGGGCCCAGCCTGACTTACCTGTAGGGGTAGCCGTGGTACTTGGATCTGAAGACAGACAGCAGCCAGCTGAAGAACAGCACCACCAGGCCAATGCCAGCAATGCACATAACTGCAAGAAAGGCACAGGGAGAGGCTGTTGTTGTAAAAGGACACGAAAGAAAGATGTTTGACTCCAGTCAGGGGGCAGTAGAAATCAGAAGGTTTTATTTACAATTCATTCAGCCCTTTTATAACACGCTGCACTAAAAGACACGTTATTAGTCCACAGGACTGACACCTCTCCCATTGGCTCAGTAACAAAAGTAGCAAACAACACCTGTTATCACAGGAAGGGAATATTGTTTACACAAGGTACTTTTGGGAAAAAGAAAACTGTTGAAAAGTTTCCCTCTTCTCAAGCTCAGAATTGAGTCCACAGGCTGTGATGGGACAGCTGCCCCTGCAAACACTTCAGTGACTCAGGGTTTCAAAGCCCTCTGCAATATCTACAGCTTTGGTCTATTCATGTCGTTGAGAAATACTAAATTAACATCAATTTTGCATCAATTTTATACAAATGCTCTGAGAAAAAGTCCCTTCTTCTCCCTCTTACTAGCAAAACACTGCAAAGCCTCTTTGTCTGCCAAAAGGGTTTATCTTGCAGTTTGCTAAGCAACTCCAAAAAACTGTCAAAAATCCAAATGATCCTCTCAGCTCAGAGGTGGGAGGGAAGTGAACAAAAACCCCCAGTGCAAAAGCATTTGTGTTAACTGGTGTATCAAACACCCTCACTGAATATGCCTTTGCTCAGAGAGCAAAGTATCAGTACTTACTTTTTCTTTTCCCCACGTCCATGTCAGAAGTAGCAGCTTCGTGGAGAAGGACCATTCCTAAAGTAACTCCACCATCTACAAATGCTGTTTAAGGCTAAACCAACAAAGTACAACAGACTCAAAACAACACTCCTAGTCCCCTAAATTCAGCTCCCACACCACACCTGGGGCATTAAAACTCACTGGAAAAATCAAAGACTTCCCAGCCAAATCAGCAACTATGGGGGGAAAAAAAGAACAACTGAAAGACTTCATAACGTCAGCTTTTAAGAGAAAATAAATGCAAAGCTTAAAATATGAACTGGAAAGTCTTCAGGCAAAATTAAAAACATGCATTATGTCAGCTTGTAAAGTAGCAGCATTCCTTCCCAGAGAGCTTGGTCCACTCCTACTGCTGTTCTCTACTGGAAAATCCCCAAAGGAATTCAGCTCCTGCATTCACTCAGCCAACAGAACAAATAAAACACATGCAGTATTCAGTCCAACAGGCTGTTTCTCAACTGGCAATACTTCTTTTCTAATTCTTCAAATTAAAAAAAAATATATTAAAGATGGCAAAGTTAAAGAAACACAGACAACATAAAAGGCCTGATGTTTGCCAAGAATGAATCCTAGCAAAGCAAAGTAGTGAATCCAGTGAAACAAAAGACAGAATTTCCAAAGATTTCATTCCATTTCACTACAAATGTCCAGTCTCAAGTCTCCTCCTGAAAAAAAAAAATGTATTTATCATTGACTGCATCAGGACCATCAGGAATCTTTCCATTTCAGAGACAGCCTATCTTCAGCACAGGAGGAAAGTGACTTGAATCCACAGAAACCTCACCAAATTTAGTAATTTGAAATGTCTCCAGCAATGGGTGGGCTGGGTCCATATTGTGATGGATAGCAATAACACAAAAATCCCTCAAAAAACCAACAAAAAAAACCCCAACAAACAACAAAAAGGTTCTACTTTGAATTTGACCAAGTGGATCAAAAGTACAATAACAGAAAAAGATCAGAACTTCTCCTCCAAGTGCCTGTTTTAAGTTTAAAAAATTAAATACAAGAAAAGATCCTGAATAAAAAAAATAAAGGAATGCTGATACAGGTGACAAAACACACAAGAAAGGCTCCCGCCAGAAGTGACTAAAGTTACAAATGATGGATCAAAAACATACATGTGAGAACAGAAAAACAGAACACTGAATTTTAAGGTATTCTTATGACCCCAAAGAAGCATTTTTTGTACAAATGAGAAAGGTAAAAGCTCTCAATCTGAACGTTTCCACTTGCCTTTCTTGGCAGCATGGCAAAATCCTGCAACATCAGTACCAACAAATGGTAAGATTATAAGAAGGTAAGCAAAGAAATAAAAGATTAGTGATAGAGGAATGAATTCAACACCAAAGCAAGAAATAAGTGACATTGAAAAGAGACATGCACAGAGGAACAGGGAGCATCCTGAAGAATCTTCTGATTCCACAAAGTTTCACAATTTTAGTGATGTACTCAGCTTGGTATTTAAGGTGAGAAAGCAGTAAATATTTTTCTATTCAATTTAAAGATCAGAGGCACAGGAAAAACACAGTTGTCAGTGCAGGAAGGTTTTACAAGCTTCTGCACCAGTGTTAGGTGGCAATTACAGCCATGACAAAGCACCACAGAAAAGGCAGCACCATTTGCTGACCAAGAAACTGTCACCAAGCACAAGCTTCTCCCAGGAAGGATACTGAACAGCAGAACTATGTGTGTTTCTGCCACAAACTGGGCTTGGCTGCTCCCATGGATGTAATTCTGTAAGAGACAAAGAGTAATTCAATTTAGAAAAGACTGGAGACAATTTTGACATGATTAACAACAGCTACAGAGCCTGGGACTGGGGTTTGCATTGTTTTTTTCAGGAGAGGGCAGAAGTTGGAGCGTGAAAGATTTCAGCTGTTGATCACTGATTTTTGGGGGAGCTGATAGAAGATCCTTCTCCTATTATCATGCACAATCAGCCTCATATAGGTTACAGTAAGTCCAAGTGCAGCTACAACCTTTGTGATTCAGATTCTCAGTGCAGCTGAGCAAAATACCACAAGATTAGGCCCTCCTGCATCCTAATGTGATCCAAATCTGATCCATTCCCTGAGATTCTTAGGCTGTGTAAACTGCTGCTTAGCTTAGGGGCAATCCCTTCAATCTTTGTGTGAACCAGACTCACTTGGCTCCAGAACCAAGTACTGAAATCTTTTTCATAAAAGCAAAACAGAAAAATTAACAATTTGAAAAATTGAAATTTGTGAAAAAATACCATTTGTTAATCCTTATGGAACACCCTATAATGGTTATAATGTCACATCTAAGTAGGAAAAAAAAATTATCCACTTTCTACAGAAGAATACAGAGGGCCTGACCCATCTGACCAGGCACAAAAGGACATTTCACCAAATTCATTCCCTGAGTAGAAACATGAGAAAAGGCAGTATGTGATGTGTAGGCACCTGAGCAGATGCAAGCATCTCAGAACACTGTCACTACCTCCACAGTGCATCTCATTCTGTTATGAACAGAGCAGTGTATTTCAAATTACGTTAAAGAATTTTTTCCCAAGAAAGAGACTTCATAAATCTGAGGTCACTGGATATTAATTTACCTCAAGAATCTTGAAGAAAGATGGTTTTATATGGAAGTCATTAGATGAGTGCATGAGTTAACAAGACCAGGCTGAAACACAATTGCCAGGCTCAGCAACAGGAATTTCAGCATGTAAGACTCAACCCATAAATACCTTTATTGTGCTGGAAGCAATTTACAGCTGTCACATCCCTTCACCACTGGAGATACAAGATATGTGCAAGACACGTTGATTTGCCTTGCTCACTGCAGGAAAGGTTCTCACTCACAGAGAGAGAAGCCAGAGGCAGGATTTGCACTCTGATTTGTCTCTTAGTATCAGTCTTACTCTCCAGAAATACAACAGAAATGCAGAAAAGGAAGTGAAGGCAACACTCACCACTTGTCCTGTATGGGGATTCTTATGAGCATAGGGAGGGCCTCTGATGTGGTTCCACATCTGGCCTGATGTCATTGCTAACACAAAACACTGAAAAGGAAAGAAAAAAATGCTATTTAATAAGGATTCTCGTTGTTTTTTTTTTTATTTAACCTGATATCTTTTCACTTCAGACCAAAACATACTGGCTTGGAATACAGGCTAAGAACTGTCCCCCTTTATCTTTGTACAAAGGGCATCCAGTCAAGAATTCAGTGAACTGAAGGGCCTAAGATCATATAATATTATCAATCTAAAAATAGCAAAATTAACTGCACCTCGTTTTCCTCTACCAGCTTTAAGAATCTTGAAACCCAGAAGCTTTTGAAAACTTGAACTGCTACAAAACTCAGTGTAACAGGGAGACAAAAGCCATGATTACTCACCAGAGCAGCAAAGGCCCAGCCAGTCTTGTTATAGAGAAAATCCAGATTGCTGCCCCGCAAATACACGAGGCCTCCAATGACAGCCAGCAGCAGCCCCAGCATCAAGGGCCCAGCATAGTTTGGTGGCCTTATCACACGGATCTGAGCAGAGGACAGTGAGATTATTTCCTCTCAGTAGGATTATACATTATACCTGCACTCCTGCTAAAAAAGCCCACAACTCATTGAGTGGAAAAAATATTGTACACACATGTTTTCTAGGTATTAAATCTGACTTGAGAAGTAAGCAATGCTTCTTCCACCAATACTGTAACTTCAGTTTTACACTACTTTACCCTGTCCAATAATTTAAAGACTGTTTTTCTTCCACAGGAGCAGAGAGTGAGAAGGAAGGAGATGAGTTTTACCATCCTCTCAAATACAGCCTTACACAAAATACCAGCACAGAGACTGTAAGGAAATTGAAAGATGCAGTTGTGTGTCTGAACTAGATTCTGTAGACGAGCTCTTTAGAGCAGCTCAGGAGGCACAGAACACAAGGGATGTTTCCCAGCTGGGCCTGCACAGGGGGGCTGAGGACAGGTGTACTGGGTCTGCACAGGGTGCTGAGCGTGAGGGAAGCTGTGCTGGCCCTGCACAGGGTGCTCAGGGAAGCTGAGCTGGGCCTGCACAGCACAGGGGTGCTCAGGGAAACTGTGCCCTCCCTGCACAGCACAGGGGTGCTCAGGGAAGCTGTGCTGGCCCTGCAGAGGGTGCTCAGGGAAGCTGTGCCCTCCCTGCACAGCACAGGGTGCTCAGCGAAGCTGAGTTGGCCCTGCACAGGGTGCTGAGGGTAGGTGAGGTGGCCCTGCACAGCACAGGGGTGCTCAGGGAGGCTGTGCTGGCCCTGCACAGGGTGCTGAGGGAAGCTGTGCTGGCCCTGCACAGCACAGGGAAGGTGTCCTGGCCCTGCACAGGGTGCTGAGGGCAGGTGAGCTGGCCCAGCACAGCACAAGGGTGCTGAGGGCAGGTGAGCTGGCCCTGCACAGGGTGCTCAGGGAAGCTGGGCTGGCCTTGCACAGGGGTGCTGAGGGCAAGTGAGCTGGCCCAGCACAGCACAGGGGTGCTGAGGGCAGGAGCCTGCACTCACGTGGACGTCTGTCCTGTCGGCCACCCATCGTGCCAGCTGCTCCGCCGCGAAGCCGCGCACCTGCAGCTCGTAGGTGTCCCCCCGCTTGGGCTTCCCCTTGGCAGGAAAGTTAATGAAGGTGGGGGCAGAATTCATGTTCAGCTGCAGGGAAAGTTCACAGAGGATACAGCCTATGAAAGGACTATTTATGAACACAATTCTAGGCTATTTCTGGCTTGCAATATTGTTGCTAAATCAGAAAAGTTAGCTCATTGATTTAATGGCCATGACTTTTTTAAAAAAAACAGTAGGCAGTGCACAGCTTGCATTTCTGTATTTCATGCACCTTTTTTTGAATCTGTTTCCTCTCCAAATAATACTTTTGATAAAGAAATCTGCAAAATAGCAATATATGATCCTAACATCTAGGAAGGCCATAGCTTGATGAATGCATTTTTAATGTAACACTAAGGAAAAAATTAACAAGAGCAATAAAGACATCTCTCCTCAAGTCTCCAGTTAAAAAGCTTCCATTGAATAAAGTATCACTGCCTAAGCTGTGCAGCTGTTAAATAGAGATTAGTACCTCTTAAAAAAAATTAACATCTGCAAGACTGTAATGAACTATTAATGTGACCTACAATTGCAAGTGCACAGGGAATGCTCTCACAGCTGGAGAAAAAGAAATGTGGTCACACAACATTAATAGAAGAGAAAAATGGCTGGGTACTTGAAAAGAAATTAGTTAACCCATACCAAAAGCCTAATCTATCATTCTATAGTAATCTAAAAATTGTAATAGTTGTTCCTAACGACATCAGTGCTTTCTATCTTGCCTCTTCACATACCACACAAGAATTCCATTAAGAATTACACCATAAGTTATTAGAGGAGAGACTCTCAGGAAAGAAGTCAAAGAAACTAATTCACTCCTTGTACCTATTCCACATCTGTCAGCTTTGTTAATATTTCTACCAACATGCTCAGGCCATCTTTCTTCCAAGAATGACAGCTTTTAACTTTTCATTCACTTGTTCACTGTTACACTAAATTATGTAACATCTTCACCTTCTTTCCCAAAACCCAAACTAAAAACAATGTTAGAAGAGCAAAGGACCTTACCATCTGAAACACATCTGAGCCTTCATCAAAATCCACCATAGCAAAAAAAATCTTGTTGGTGAATGCACTGGAATACCTCCAGGAGTTTGCCAGAATCTGGTATTCCTCATCAGCTTGCCTGGAAACACACCAAGAGAGAAGCTGCATCATGGTTTGTCCACAGCACGAGCTGTAAAGCAGCTGAGGGAGCTGTGCCCACCCACCCCACCCCAATAATTTTCTAGAGTCCAAAAGAAAGTTTCAGTGGTAATGAAATCATTTAAGCACAGACACTCATCTACCATCAGGTGAAGCATTTGGCACCTGCCTTTTTAAATGGAAGAGCAAGATTTGTGGAGTCCATGAGCACAAGCAGAGGTAATGTCTAACTGAAAGGTGAAATGGAACCTTGCCAGTCCCCAGAGCACCAAAATGTGGCCAGGTGTGCCCTTTCTTCCAGGTCAGAGGGTGGGAAACCAATAATTCCAATGGACTAGGTATAAAAATCACCCTTACAGACCTCTGCCACCTCCAGATCAATACAGGAAAGCTATAATATGGTTAAGGATCCAGGATACTGGAATTGTAAATAAGTGCCAAGCAACATACTAATGAAGAACAACATTTAAGCTCCATGGCCAGCAATAATTCTACAAACATTTCTACAAACAGCAGCTCATGCCAGGAAGTTGAGCTGCTTTCACTGTGTATTTCTCCAGAGTAAACACTGTTTCTGCAAAGTAGGGATTATTTTAGGAGAGAAATAAAACTAAGGCTTATGTTGTTTCCTCACAAACACATTACACACATATTCCCACACATTAAATTGCAGAGACAATCCTACTGTAACTTGCCCGTGTATATTCCTCCCACATGTGTCGTAGTTTAACCCTGTTCTTAAATTTAGTTCCCTACAAAGCATCAGATGACTTTCTGGTTCTAATTTAGGACAAAAGGAGCTCATACTTGCACACAACACACTGCCTGTGAGGCTGAAGAGCAGTGAACATCACAATCACTGAGTAGTTTCTGGGAGGTGCCTTGACAAGGCGCCGGAATTTGTCTCCGTTCATTCGGATCACGGATCTTTTACTGGCCCACTCCATCAGCTGGTTCACTTTTTCTGATAACACCATCTGAAAATCAAGACAGAGCAACATTGTTGAGGTGTTGAGGTTTTCTCTTTTTTTTTTTTCCCAGTCTCACATTACAGTCTTAGAAGTTTATAGATTTGATGCAACAAATAGCTGCACTGCTTTTCATCACCCAGGTGATGTGATACTTCAGTGACAGTCTGCAAGGCCTTCACAGAAGCTTTTGACAGTCATGTTAACATAAATTCATTAACTTCAACCACCCAGTAACGCACACAGCTTTAAGCATTCTGCATGACCAGGCTGGTGAAGACCCTCAGCTCACCAGTCCTTCCTCACAGTAGTTGCAGGATTTCTTTCAGCTGTACCAACCACCTCCATCCCCTCCACAGCCTTTATTCTGTACTAAGCATTAAACTGTTTCAGCTCTCAAAAATTGTGGCAGTGGAATCAACACCAGAGATGAAACCAGCCAAAACATTTCATTTTCAGCACTGCTGGGGAAAAAAGAACCGTAATTCAGAATATATTTGAAAAAGTTAGGAGTGCTCAACACTAAAATATTCCTTTAAAAGAAGACAATCAATTCTATAACGTTATAAGAAGAGGCATTAGTTTGATGAACTCGTAAATGTTGCATTTATCATGAAGTAATTCTCTATTCATTAACACCCTTCTTCAGATAAATATGTTAGAGGAAATCATCATAATATATCCTGAATTGGAACAGAGCCAGTAGAAGCATCAAAGTCCAACTCCTGACCCTGCACAGGGGAGCCCCAGGAATCTCGCCATGACAATAATAATCAATTATTCTTCCCTGACTTACAATTGACACAAGGACACACTTATATATAATATATATACTTACATATATACGTATATACTTATATAGAAGGATTTTTCCAAACCCTGCAGGTCAAGTGTGCGGAAGTAAGCTGCACTCTAGTGACTAAAACCAAAGACCACCCGTCCTCCCCCCGGCAAACCCCACGCACTAGGAAGACAACACTCGTACAGTGCTCTTAACAAGAACTGAAGAACCTGGAAACAAGGTCCTTCCCTCCCTGCGGGTTCCCCTCAGGGCGGGGACCCGGTGTGAGGCCAGGCCACCCCGCCGGGCCCAGGCCGGCCCTGCCCTCATCCCGCTCAGCGAGAACCCGCCCCAGAGCGGCGCGGGGCCTCCGGGAGAGTCTCACCTCCTTCCGCCTCTGCCCCGCGGCGCCGGGCCCGCCACATCCCGCCAGCAGCAGCAGCACCAGCGCCAGCAGCGGCACCGGCAGCGCCGCCATGGCTGCCCCGCTTCGCCCGCCCCGCCGGCTCTCAGGCCCCGCCTGCGAGGCGCCGATTGGCGGAGGCGGCTGCACGAGCGCGCCTGCTGGCCTTCGATTGGCTGAGCCTGGGGGAGCGCGGCGAGCTGGAGCCGCGCCATTGGTGGAACCCCGAGGAGAGGGCGGGGCCGGCCATGAGGGGAGAGCGGCCCCTGAGGGGGAGAGTGTGACGGGACCCCAGGACATGGTGGCAGCTGTTGGGGTCTCTCAGCCGCAGGGGCTCCCGGAGCAGGTGACATACTGTTATCCACTAAGGTCGGATTTGTTACCCGGTGTGCAATAAGCCGATAATTACACACTCAGAGGGAGATTGATTTATATTAGAGTTGTGTTAGCCTTGGGTGCTCAGTGGTGTTCTACAAATCAAGCGCGCCAACTCTCAAAACTTTTGACTGTTTATACGTTTTAACAAACGAAGGATTCTGTGTTTACTGGATACAAACAATTTAGTTCTCTTATTAATTAGTATCCTATCTTCTATTGGTCAATGCTTCTCTTTGCTTCTCATACTAATTAGTGCACATCCTCTGACTTTCTCTTTGGTCGGTGAATTGGTGGTTGTGATCTGCCCCTGCTGGAACTACCTTTCACCAGTTGGAACTGATTTCAGCCCAATTGCTGAGTTGGTTTTGTTAGTGTCTTCCTTACCGCGGGAGTTCTGCAAAATGGGCCGTAAATTCTGCACTCTTTGTGTCCACTATCAGTGGTACATCCTCCTTACCAAGATTTTTTAACCTCCCCCTAAGCCTGAGAAAATTGAAACATGTCAAGCTCTAAACCTTAACAAGGCAATTCTACCAAAAAGTAATTTTTTTTTTCCAGCATGTGGTCTGATGCCTGCTGTTTCATGGATTAAATCTCCTTCCTTGTTGATTAGGCTAGAAAGTATACAAAGATCAAACATCAAAGAACATCCTTTCTTAAGAAAATTTTACATAATCTACATTTTGAAACAACACAAATGCTTGCAGATGATCTCCAAAGAGGAGGGTTCCACACCTTGCCTAGGCAGCTGTTCCAGTGCTCGGCCACCTTCAGTGTAACGTTCTCCCTCTTGCTTCAGATACCTGCTTCATGTTGTACACGCACGCTATAAATTGCTGAATCGTGTGTTAGAAATATTGTTAAAATCAAAATGCACAGGGGAGTGCCTCAGCAGGTGTGTGGTGGGTTAAGGCTCTGATGCAGAATCGCCAGGGAGAGATGAGGATTTACTCACGCTTCAGGTTATTTTTTTAATTATTTCTGATTTCTATTTGCGCTAAAATCCCAGACTTTTTCAACTCGGCGCTTTCGCAAATTGAAGCTAACCCAGGCAGGGGACAAAAAAAAAAAAAAGTGGTGTCAGAAGTGGGATTCGAACCCACGCCTCCATACGGAGACCAGAACACCCAAACCCGCCGCGGGAAGGCGCGGAACGCCTTGAGTCTGGCGCCTTAGACCACTCGGCCATCCTGACACTGCGACGGCAGCTCCGACCGGGACCTACTTAGCACTGCCGTCACGGCTATACCTGCCTATCCGTGTTCCTCAGCCCTCACGGAGAGCTGGTCTGTACCCGAGAGGGGCCGGACACCAGCCAGGGAACCGCCGGCTCGGCCCGGCCCGGCCGCGGAGCTCCGCCGCAGCGAGGAGGAGCCCGGCGTTACCCACAGGCCCCCGCCGCCCCGCCACTTCCGCCGCGACCATTTTGTTCTTCACCGGCGTCAAGGGTACGCGCTCGGCTCTCATCATGTTCCCGGTGGCCAGGGCCGCGCAGAGCCTCGTCGGTAAGGACAGGGCGGCTTTTGGGGTATGGGGGGTTCCCTGGGGGTCTCCCCCGGTTTTTGGCCCTCCCTGTGCGGACGGTCCCTCAGACCCGACTCGCTGTGCACTCGGGGAGGGTCGTGTGGGCACCTCAGGGGCTGCAGAGCTCTGGCGTCCTTCGCTTCCCGCTTTTTTAAAATTTTTTTCAGCCTTTTTATCTCCTAGCTGCTTTTTGACATAGGACTCCTTTCCTTGGTGCTTTCTTTCCTTAGTACCTAAAGGCACATTTTGGCCTGGTAACCTGCGGTAACAAGGGGTAGTCAATACCCAGTGCCTAAACTCAAGGTTAAAGTTACCCTATTCAGTGATACAGACCCCGCAGTGTCTGTTCCTCTGGTGCTGGGTCACGATGTGCTTATCCCGAGGTGCGGGCAGCTAAAATAAACGTATCTCGGCAGATACTCGGGCTTTTTTATGTTGAAAAGAACGCCTTGTGCAGCCTTATAGAGCATGCGAGGGATGTAGTACCATTATGGATGTCACCATCATCTTCTCTAATCACGGTTGGGTAAAAACGCAAACCATTGACCTGAGACTAAAAGGTTTTATTTTGTAATATCTTTATGCACACATTAGCCTCTCATCAAATGCTTTGTACACAACTAACGGGCAATCTGTCTTTTGTAGCTGTTGCTTTGATTTTTCACTGTTGCCTTCTCTTTAATAAGTGTACCTTTTATAGTGTGCACTTGAAATGCGCATCATCTGAAGATATCACTGTGTGTTTTTTCTCCATTATTTATCTCATGCCCACGGGTTATTTCAGTTTCCTACCTTCCCTCCCTTCAAAAATCCCGAGGGAATGAGGCAGGTGTTACCCACACCCACTATCTTCAACCACAGAATTTGATGGTGAGCTCCCTCCTGACATTGCTTGGGTACATGTGCTGCCAGGATAGATATTTGCATCTAGAAATCTAAAAATGCTAAGCACTAAACAATTTTTTTTAGAGGAACAGTAATACTAAAGAGAACATTAATGAAAAAGGCAACTTAGAGGATTTTTTTTAGTGGAATTAGACTTACGGAATAACTTTCTAGAGAGAAATTGAGCGAGCTGGAAAAATTAAAGCATTTGTGTATATATATATATATATTTGTGGTTTGGAGTCATTTCAGTCTTCTAAAAAAAGCATTTTTAGTCTTTTTAGCACGCTTGCCTCTCTGTTGGGGGGAGATGAGCACTGTGAATGGTTTGAGCAGATATTTGAGTTGATTTCTGTGCTTGTTAACACTCCTCAGCTCGCAGCATCCGGCACACCGCGGTCAGACAAGCCCATCGCAAGCATGAGCCAAACTTCCACGATAAATATGGAACCACGGTCCTCCTTGGTGGAGCTGCTATGTTCTCTGCTGTCTGGGCCTATGTAAGTTGCTTTTGTCACCGCTCTCTTGTGACTGCAGCTGCAAACTCCAAAAGTGTCAATTCTGCCTGTTTGAAATAAATTCAGTGGTCAGAATTGAGGAGCTTCTTATGTAAGCAAATAGTGGTGTGATAGAGGTGAAAGGTCTTTTAATTCCCAGCTTGATTTTGAGTTATTACTGAAATTTCTGCATCAGTCTATTGCCTGATTTGAAAATGTATCAGAAACACAAGCGTGTTCTCTATTTTACTTGGGATTTCAAACCTCTACAGGTACAGCTTTCAGCAGCAGAATTTCTAGATGAAAATACCAATGTACTGGTGGGATTTAACATTCTAGATTCTTTCTTCTACAGTTAGATATCTTGAATCAGAAAACTGAAACATTTAAATACTATTTGATAGAAATATATTCCACTGGTTAGAAAATTAATGAGATATCGTGTTCTAGTAACAAGAAATCTGAACTGAAAACAGTAAAAATAACCCTATGTGAGAAGGTTTCTTTGATTTCAGAGTTAATAATCTTGGGTTTTATCCCTTTACAGGTGCTCACACAGCTTAAAATTGAGTGGGGCTTTTCACCTGTTGGCAGAATCACTCCAACAGAATGGAGGGAGTAACAGCCTCTGCTTCTAATGAGCTGGTGTAAACTTTCACTGAGGAAATGGTTATGTGATGGCATTTGTTCCCTGATTACCACTTGGACAGTGGCATTCCTGGTCTAATAAATGTACCTAGAAACCTGTCTGGCTCTTCAAGCTTTTCTCTGTGCTCTTCTTCTGCTGACGTATAAGAAATAGTGTAAAAACTCCAAGTAATTTTACACAGTCCCAGTTGTTGCTGTAAACATCACTGGTGGATAAAGGCTAAGTCCAGAACTTTGTTGAGTTTTCATTTAGCCAGATGTGTGTGTGAATCAGCCTCACTGTGTTCATATGCAGAGCACACATCCCTTTACATCTGACTTGCAGTGACAAAGTCGAGATCCCACCTTTTTCCGCAAAAGGATTTTTATGGCTTTAAATCCTCTGTCAGCTGCTTCTCCCGTGACCCCTGAGAGTTGTGAAGAAATTAAATTCAGTTTTGAGTTGGAGAGGTTCCACAGGAGCAGGCAGTATCCCAGGATCAGTGGGACTTCCCTAATGAATTTTTAGGGAACCCCAGAAGGATTTGGGGTGGTTCCAACCCTGCCTGCATTTCACTTCCGTTTACAGTAGAAGTAACCAGAGAAATGAGATGGGAAGAGAACAGTTACCGGGTCATGCAGGCGTTTGATGATCAGAGAATCGCAGGCTGCTTTGGGTCGGAAGGGACCTCGCAGACCGCCTAGCTCGTATCGCTACGCGGCGGGCGGTTCCTGTCGCGATACGGCGACAGCGATCGCGGCCCCGCCCCTCCCGCCGCCGTCACGTGCGCGACGCGTCAGCGGTGCTGGTCACGTGGCACGGCGGGGGAAGAGCCCGGCGGTCCCGGGCCGGGAGCGGCGATCGGAGCCCGCGGCCCCGGTGAGTGCGGACCCCGCTGGGGCTCCCTTCCTTCCGGCACTGCTGACCCGCCTCAGGGCTGCCGCTCCCCCGTCCTGCGGGGCTGTCCCGGCAGTGCGGACCCTCGGAGGGCTCCCGCTTCCCTCCGTGGCTGCGGACCGGGGGCGCTCCCGCGGCCTCAGGGCGTGCGGACCCGCTTTGGGGGTTCCCGCTGTTCCCCCCGTGCCCCGGGGCTGTCCCCGGGCCGTTGTCACCGTGTCCCCGGCGGGGAGGGGTGCGCGGGCGGCTGCGGCGGTGCCGGGCTGCGTGCCCCAGACGGGAGGGGAGTGGGGGACTCGCTGCCGCGCCCCAAAACACGCCCGGCTCGGCCGGGGTCTGTCCAGCTCCTTGGAGGGGCCGTCCGGTGTGTGAGGGTGCCCTCATCCCTGGGGGCCGGGGATGCCCCGGGGCTTCACCCCCAAAGCGCCGCGGCGGCATCTCCGTGTCCCAGCGCGGCCCCGGAGGCGTTTCCTGCTCAGCCGCTGTCCCGCAAACCCCCGGGGGTTCAGCGGGGCCGGAGCCCGGCTCCGCTCCGGGGCTGCTGCGGGACCGGCCGGCTCTGCTGCTCGGGGAGCATCCACGTTTCGGGTCCTGGCACGCAGTCCGGCTGCGCTCACTTGGAAAAGTCCCTCTTGTGCTCCTGTCAGTGGCCAGAGAAAGTCTCTGAGCGCATGAGTCACTGAGCTCCTGTTCCCATCTGAGCTGCTCAGCTTGTCCCTCTGAAACACCTTACTTAGTGTTTGTTCTTATGTCACCTTATGATGGCAGCGCTCTGTGCACAAGCACTTTTTTCTAATTAAAAGCATAGTGTGGATATTCTAGAAAAGGGCTAATAGTTGTCGATGATGTTTTGGGGTGAAATCTCGCAAAAATGAACAAGAGCAACACAACTGTTGCCTCCCCGTGTTCATGTTCTGGAAATTGTATGTAAGTAGTGTAAAGTTAAAATCTTAAAGTCTTCTTTGCAGTCAGCAAAGGTCGAGTTTCTGTGTTTAAATACTTAGTTGAATTGTGTGGATGTAAATAGGCAAAGATTTGGTAGTGTGGGACTTCGTGTGCATGACAATGTCCTGTGTGAGCACAAACACAGTTTGATTAGAAATTAATAATTATAATGTATTTTCTTAGTAGAGAAAAGACCTGAAGCTTTTTTCCTTCCCAGGTGGCAAAGCAGGGAAGCAAAAGCTAGCATTATGTGTAGTTTACTGTCTTACTCTTCTTATTTTTACTGTATAATGCATTCCACGTTGTTCTGCTGAGTACTTTGAGACTGAGCTTAAGGCTGAGGAGCCCCCGTTGACCTTGGTATGCTTATATAACAAGGGGTTATAAATTATATTCTACTCATAATATTTCCTATGGTTCTTCCAAGGAAACATTAACGTTCTCCAAAAATCTGACTTCAGGAGGTTGTGGAAAGCCAAGAACGAGTTAAAGGATTTGCTAAGAATTTGTCTCAAGTACTGTAAAACTCATTAGAAGTGAAGCAGAATATTTTCAATGTATGTTTTTTTTTTTTTCCCATGCAGTTGGTATAGAAATAAATTTCCTTGCTGACCAAGCAAGCTTGTTAAAGTCTTGAGCAACATGAATTATACAACCTCTTTAAAGCGTCACGTAGCTGTGACATTTATTGCAGATGCACAGTTTCTCTCTCTCAATGATTAAGCCTCATCTATCCATGGGCCTATCATACATATCTCCTGCCTGGTCACACTTTCAGTGGCTCTGTTTGCACATGAACACTATAAAACCTCCTTCTTCCCTGTTGGACTCATCTCCTGTAGCACTTTCCAAGCCTAAGGGTGAGATGATGCAGCTTTTTCCCTTTCCTGCCCTTTGCTCTTTTCCATAGGTCCCTGCAGACACCGACAGGCACCTTTTTTTCCATTTAATGTAATAAGTGATTTAGCTTTCTGCTGCCATAAATAAAGCCAGCTGAGTAGCACTTGGCCATTTAGAAATTTAATAAAATCCAAAGGCTGTAATTAAACCTGCGAGATTCTGCTGCTGGCGTTTGTGTGGTATTTGCCAAGCTGTGACCTCTTTTAATTTCAGCAGCCATAAATTCAAGGTAATTATAAACTGGTGAAAACTGGAGCTGTACAGGTAACCAGAAGCCTCTTTCTTTCCTAGTTGTATCCCTCCTAAGCCCAAAACTGGCACAAAGTGTGTCTGTGGGGCACGGAGCTTTGCTGCTCTCTGGTGCTTGGGTGTGCTCAGGTATTTGAAGCACCAAAGTGCCTTTTTTAGGGTTGAATGGGGCTCTTGAGTTTTTACTGGTGTTGTAACGCCCTCTTTGCATTGCTCTTTTTTTTTTTCATTTTCTTTTTTTGATAGTGTGGGTTTATGAATTACTTAACTTCGACCTCATCGAGCCTTATTTCTTCAGATGTTTTAGTTTCAGTGACATGTGTTAGCACATCAAAAAACCCTTTAGAGCGGTGAATGAGTGTCTCAGTCACCCTGTGCTTGATTGCTTTTGAATTTTCCTTTCCATGGGGAGAAATTTCTGTTGGAAGTAGAAATCACCTCTTTCTGTTGCTTCCTTTGCTTCATAGAAACACTAACTGACTTCCTTCAAGAAAATGGAACAAAACTGGTAACTTGTAAAAGGAACGGCCATTCCTTTGTGTTGTCAAATCCTGAAATTCTTTACTAAGTGATGGTAAAGGTGTTTTATAGATGGAGCAATGCATTGGTTAAGAATAAAAGCATTATTTTTTTCTCTAAAAGATGTATAATCCATAACTTAGTATCTCAGGTCTTTTCAGGACCTCAACTTCAAGTCTTTTCTCTATAAGAAAATAACATTATAATTAAAAGGATGTGTCCATGCTAGCTTGCACAAGGCATTGATGTGGAATGTATGGATTGCTGCAGACATTTTGACATCTAAGTCTATTTGCATGTAAACTTGGGAAGATGCTAACCCAAATGAAGAGAACTAGGACTAAATTATTAATATTTATGTACCTTTTGTGTACATCTAGTCCTAATTAATTAGTGTAACAGGCACTTTCAATCTGCTTAGTCATGGACTTCCTTAATTTAAAGTTGTCAGGAGGAGGAAATATGACAAATAATTCATTCAAGTTTCAGCCAAATTCTTTCTACCTTGGATGACTTGTAAGGGAGGCAGAGCATCAGAAATGAAATGAATGTGACAGGATAGAATACATCCTCAGATTAAATTTAAATTTAACTGCTGGTCCTGGGAATTTTGCAAGGGGAAGAAAAAAGGATTTGTCTATTTAGAATGATTGTGTATAACTCTATATTTCCTTCTGAGAACAAGATCTCTTTGAAGCTTCAGGAGCACTGGAAATCCAGACAGTTTGGCTTTTGGAAATTTCAGCAAGGCTGTACAGAAAACAGAAAACAGAAAACAATTGGTAATTAATATTAATAATGCCATATGACTGATTGAAGAGAACGGTATTGCTCATTCGATTTGGACATGTCTCATTTTTTAGAGAGCAACCTGGTTTTGAAATGAGTATGAAAACTGTTAGCAACTTGCAACAAAGCAAATAAAAATCCACGTTGGTTGTCTTCCCCACCAGCAGGGAGCTGTGGGTGATGCTCATGTCAGAGACAAAAAGAAGAGCCAGTTTGGTCCAACAGATAAATTCTAGCGATGGAAGTTCAGGTTTCAATCCTAGTACTTCAGGGCCTTGAAGAGTAAAAAAGGAAAAAAAAATTTTAATGCCTTTATGGTTTTTGTTTGAATTGCAGCCTCTTCCAGGAAAGGGTTTTCTCTGCTGTATTTATGAATGAACAGCAGAAGAGCAAGGAAACAGACTGAGAAAATGGAGGAAACACTTTGTCCATACAAGCTGTAATAATAATAGATGTGAAAAGAAGTTTAATGTTATTTTTACATATTTAAACAGTGGGGGTTTTAATGCATTGGTGGGCATTTGGTAACTGGTTACTGTGATCAGTGCTAATTCACTGTACTGCCAGTGTGGCTGCTGTTTGACAGAGAACCTTTAACATTGTATCCTGGCTTTGTAAAAATGGACATTATTGTATTTGCTGCTGCAGTCTCTTAAAGCAGAGCACAGGCAAGGCAGCCAGGAGCTCAGCAGGTTTTTTTTCCCTGCTGTACAGCCAAGAGCTCAGTAGGTTTTCTTTCCCTGCTGTACAGCCAGGAGCTCAGCAGGTTTTCACAGCTGTACCCCAACTCTCCTCCATGGCAGCATCTTGCCAACCTTTGATTATTTTAGACAGCAGCTCACAGCCAAAGTGTCCCTTTACTTAATTTTTGTTTTCAAAGTACAGTAACAGGGCAGTTCAAGTTGGTCATGTACCTGCAGAGCTTTTAAATTCACATCTCTCCAAACCTTGGGCAGATTGATTCTGTCTGTGATGTCTGATTTTAGTCCAGTGTGCTGGTTGTGCTCACAACGCTCCCTGTATGTCAAGTGCTCCTTGCAACTTGATTTGTGTTTCGGGCTTGTGGGAATGTTGGTGTGTCCCCGACTGTGGAGTCACAATGCTCTCCTTGTTTACTGGGTGTGGACTGAGCATTCCTTAGGGAAGAGCTGGGGGAAGCGCTGAGGATCACATTTCAACACCATGACAGGAAAACAAGTGTTGTCTTAGGTGCTTAGTGGCTTTTATAGTATTTTGTGAGGGTGCAGATCAGCCTGAGAAAGGAGCTGCAGTATGAAATTTGCTTAAAATATACTTTCCTGTTGGTTGAGAATTCTTGTGACAGCTCTACGTTTCTGTAATGTGTGAATATTCACACACAAATATTGAGTGTTTCCAATAACTCAGCTCTTGTAAGGGCAGGGGAGAAGTGAGGTCTGTCATAACTCCTGGGGTAGAACTTGTCTTATTTCTGTCCCCAGCAGGGGTGAAATGTGTATCATCTATTGGAAAAGTCAATATTCCCAGTTTTATGCTTCTTTCGTTGCTTGTTAATTAAATTCAACATTTAGTTTTTGTGCATCAGGGAGGTAAACCTGTTTCTGTGATGAAACTCCCTTATATTCTTACGTGGTTTGTGGCACGTCTCAAAGTGAAAGCAGAACCCTCAGGCCTCCTGTAACAGGGAACAGTCTGGAAATGTCACCATGGAGCAGGAAAAATTCATTTTACTAAACATCAATGTAATTGAGTTTTCCAAGATAAGTCCTCAGGGTAAGAAAACAAGTTAAGCTTGTGCTTCACTTCAGCTCCTCAATTACTCATCAGATTTTACTGCTGTTTCATTGCTGCCAAACATTAACTGTGATCATTTCCCTGGTCACTAACCTCTCTGTCAATGAAACCTTGCGTTGCTTTTTTCAAAATATTAACAAAAAATCTGGAGTTTTGCTTCTTTTACCCTCTTTCCCCCTCAGTTACTTATAGTTTATGCGCTGGGCAAAATAAGTCTTTTTCATTAGCTGTTATTTCTACAAATTTCATTTAGGTTCAGTATCTTTTTTTTTGTTGTTGTTTGGGCTTGTTTAATAGTAATTAAACTCTTCAGAGGAGCAGAAATGGGACCTTTCTGAATGAGGTGTGGCAAAAAGCTTGATTTGTTTCCTGGGCTAACTTCAGTATCACTTGTTTCTGCAAACATAGGGCAGTGTATGAGAGAGAAATGTGGAAAAACAGAGTTATCTATCATCTGTGCCACTGTGGCTGACGTGCCACCCTCTTGTTTCAGCATTCCAAGAGCTGCTCTCTCCTGCTTCTCCCTATAATTTAATATCTCACACCAGGGAATCACAGCTTGCTGCATGTAATTAAATGATCTCCACTGTGGCCCAAATCGAATAACAGATGTCTGAACACTTTCCCTTTGTGAAAATTCATGGGAATAAGTAGGTGAAGTTTTCCACTCTGTTGATATCTGCTCAGATTTTGACATCTACCAGAGTTACATGTGGTGAAGGAGATCCTCTGTTAAATCCTGGAATCCCAGAATGGTTTGGATTGGAAGGGACCTGGAAGCTCCTCTCATTCCAACCCCTGCCACGGGGACTCCTTCCACTACATCCCTGTTTTCCTTTCAATCTCTCTGCAATTCTTTAGGAGCTAACTCCTGCTTGTTTTTAGCCACCAGCAATGAGAAGACCTGAGTAGAAGAAATTCACAATGGAGGCAAAATCCGTGGCCATCGGCGTGGAGGGGATGACCTGCAACTCCTGTGTCCAGAGCATTGAGCAGCACCTTGGGAAGATGGATGGGATCCATAACATCAAAGTAAGGGACTCTAACTCTGCTTCTAGCAAAGGTTTGGATGAGAAACCACGATAAGTTGGGCTCTGAGAGAGGAAAATAACGTGGGAGGAGTTTATTCCCTGCGTTTCTTGGCAGGTTGATGTGGGAGGTCCATTGGTGTTTTTCTGGTAAATAAGAGAGAAACAGGTGCTTGTTTCACTGCACTGGGAGTGAAGTCATTGTTGCTCTTAATTAATTTTCTGCTTTACAATTAATTAAATGTGAAGTAATGGGGGGGCAAAAAAGGGCAAGAAAGGGTTTGTCCTGTTCAGGGTTTTCCCACCATAAATCCCTCTTCTGTGGGGAAAAAGAAGTCCCTCCTGTTCCAAGCTCCAGTTATCTATGTAGCTCTGTGTAAATTCATTTTGGCAATCCATGGAATTCATCTTCATTATAAATTCCAGAGGAGGGTCAGGATCCCAACTTGAGCTTAAGGGTTGCTTAGATCACAAGGTTTCTTGTTTCAGAACTATTTCTGATTAGAATTTCTCAGTTTCCAGGAGAGCCATCTTCATATCTGCTTGGTTTTTTTTCCTCCCTACTGTACATATTTTTGTTAGAGTATCTTTTATTACAGTGCATCATTAAAGAGTTGTAGCATGTCATGTCTTTTTAGGAAAATGTCCTATAAATAAAACAGCTGAGGGTAGATGCAGTCTTTGCCTGACTTAGTTTTAATTTTTTTCTTAACTCAAAGGAAATACCAGCATTGTTAATCTTTCTTCTGTCATGGGCAAAGTATTGGACAGGAGAATATTCCAGGGTGAGCTGATCATCCTTGCAGAATACATAATTTTACAGTAGTTTTAATAATAGAAATAATTTAAAAGCTGGGAGACTCATATAAATTTTGTGACCCAGCCTGTGGTAGAAAAAACAGTTCTAACACCAGAAAATTGCAGTTTATTTATTTAGTATCTGTGTTCTGAAAGCATCCTGTTACATTCTGTAGTTGTTGATTTTACTCCAAAGAAAATAATTTTTTCCTGGTTTTGTCAACACTTTAGTCCTGTTTTAGTGGGGACATCATGGGTGAACACTTCCTTTCCCAGAACTGGCCACAATTTTAATTTGGGATGTGTGTGATCATTGTCTGGAGCTGGTTTTGCAAGACCCATTGTGGTGCACTTCCCCTGCAGAGCAGGTGCTGCACAGCTCCGAGCAGTTTCCTGTGGCCTGAAATAGGTGTTTGTGTACAGAAATCTTGGTGAAAAGCAGCAAAATTTACAAGACAGATCAATTTTCATCTTCCTTCAGCTGGAAAGGAGCATTAATGTGAATCTGTGCTGTGACAGCAGAGCCCTGGAGCTCTGAACAGCCCCTGTGTAAAATCACTGGGTGCATGAACCCAGGTAAAGGCTAAAAGCAGCCTGGAAAATAATATCCCCGAACAATCTGACTTCAGAATCTTCTCTTTTTCCTCATTCTAGCAAAATACGGCTTTTTGTCGGCCTTGTGTTTTCTTAGGTGATTTCTGAGAATGCACAGGTGACTTTGGGTAGGATAGGGAGATTTCTACAATGTGCATCCCCAGTGTCTTTCACATAAGGAATGAAGTAGGTTTTTAAAAGGACGGTATTAAGACTTTTTTATTTAGGTTTTTAGGTAAATACCTCTTCCCAAAGCAGAATGCTATTTCAAAAGATACGTTGCAAAAACTTAGTCTGAGTTGAGCAGGACTCTTAAGAAACTTTAGGAGGTCATATTTGGTAATTATCCTTTTTACAGCATCAGAGCTTCAGTCTAGGCAGATCAGTTGATACAAAAAAATCTCTGGGAATAGTAAAACAGGGGTTTGTGTAGTGATTATGAATTAGGTCAGCAAGGGACATGAATGTTGGATGACTAATACAGACCAACAGCTGCTTTTAGGTTATTCTGCAATGAAACCAATAAATGTCCATGTTGCTAATTCTGCTAAGGCCCATAATTGGGACAGAAATGAGCAAGGTGGTTCTTAAAATGATTTAACTGATATAATTTAATCATGTTTGTGGTCTTTTGGTTGTACCTTTGCCCAGAGGAAAGATAGAATTGAATTGATAATGTGTTGGGCCTCTGGCAGGCATTGCTTTTTACCTTTGGAAACTGCAATTATTTTGTTTGATATATCCTCTGTTGGGAGCAAATTAAATTGAGGCTATGTGTACCATCAGATGGGAAAGGTTATTACCAAATGAGGATGTCTCTGGATCACCCAAATGCACAGAGAGAGGCAAAACAGCTGCTTTAATGTCTGTCACGTATCAAGTGTCTAAAGTGAGTTTTGGTGGAGTCTGATGCAGGTTTTTGCTCATAGCAAGTTACCAGCCTGTGCCTCCATTGCCTGGAAATGCTGGGCTCCTTTCACTGCTGCTTAAAGCTGAGGGGTTTTTTTCAGAGAATCTTCTTCCATCCTTGTAGCCTGAGGGCAGTTACTCCTAACTGCATTAGAATTGCTGCTAACTGATTGGAATTTCTTCTGTGGGCTGCTCTGCTCCAGGGATTGAATTGGGTTAGTCATCCTAATTTCAGTGACTTTGGCTCTGGAAGTTTCATTGGGTGCGTTGGTGCTGTCGGGATGTTGCAAGTAGAAGTGGCCAGACAGACTCTTGAAGGATTCTGGAGCTGGGAGGGGGCTGGGATCTGTTCTCTCCAGCTCTGTTGTTGCACAGGAGAGCAGGAGTTACTCAGTGCTGGCTTTGCTCTTTGAGGTGAGTAGTGAAAGTTACACTGGGTGGGTGTTGCTAATCTTTGCAAGTAAAAGCAGTTTCTGGTGTGGTGCAGTGTCAGTTCCCAGCTCTTGGTGTTGCAGTTTGCTCAGTTGCTTTGTTTCTCCCCTCGAGGTCTCTCTGGAGGACAAGAACGCTATCATCATCTACGACTCCAAGCTGCAAACTCCAGTGACTCTGCAGGAAGCCATCAGTGACATGGGATTTGATGCCACCCTGGCTGATTCAAACCCACAACCTGTTCGGCCTGACACAGTTTTCCTCACCCTCCCTGCCCAGTCAGCACTGACACCCCGGCAGGTTTGTGCTGCTCTGCTGAGGAACAAAGGGATCGTGGATGTGAAAGTGTCCTCTGATCAAAGAACTGCAGTGGTGACTTTCATCCCTTCCATCACCAACGGCAAGCACATTACCCAGATGCTCCCGGGAGTAGATTTGAAGATTTCTGTGCCCGAGGTAACCCCTGGAACCTGGGGAGACTGCAGCTGGTCCCAGGTGAGCAGCGCTGTGCTGCGCCTCAGAGTCGATGGCATGACCTGTCACTCCTGCACCAGCACCATCGAGGGGAAGCTTAGCAAACTGCAGGGAATGCAGAGGATTAAAGGTAAAACCTTAGTGTGTCTTTATGTAAATGGAAGCTGGCAAATTGCAAGGAATTCAACAGATTAGAGGTACAACCTTAGTGAGTTTTTATGTAAATCGAGGTTGGCCATGCTGTTTGTCCGCTGATGGTGTTGCAGGTTTTAGATGACATAGCTGAGTGTGACAGTGACTCTTTGTGGGACTGGGTAGTTAATTATGTTTTTAATGTGGACTAGAAATGAAGAAAGGAGTCCACATTGTGGGAAGGATGTGACTGTTACATGTGTGATGGTGTTCAGTGGTGGTTTTGTGTTTGGTAGGCAGCCTCGAGTAGTTTTATTCCATAATTTTATTACCAGTTATAGAAATCTCTAATAACAAATCTATTTTTTTAAATTGTAATGAATAACAGTTCATCTTTTCTGTCCAATTAAAAGTTTGAAAGGCAAGACCAGCTTACTGATGTAGTCAGCTTTGGGATAAGTGTATTGCTATAGACCCCAAAACAAGGATAAATTCAGCAAGAGGTAGTGATGCCATTTGTGAAAATCCTGAGGGAATATCAAAAATTTGAGAAGGAGCGGAAAATTGTTGTAGTACTAGACAAAAACTGGTTGAAGAACTAAGTTGTGTGATCTTTACCAAACCAATGGAATCTCCTTTCTGTTGCAGTTGCATTTCTGACCATTTAAAGTGTTGCTGGAAAGCTTTGACAAGATCCTGTGATGTGCTTATTATGCTTAGGGCACTGACACACACTTATTTTATTGATTAATTTCCAGTGTCCCTGGACAATAAGGAAGCTGTTGTTGTCTACCAGCCTCCTCTAATCACAGCAGAAGAAATAAAACAGCAAATTGAAGAGGCAGGTTTCACAGTAGCCTTCAAAAAGCAGCCTAAACCCCTGAAGCTCAGTGGGATTGACCTGGAAAAGCTGAAGAATGCTCAGCCCAGAAGCTCTGAGGCATCACAGAGAGAAAACTCCAGTGAGACTGGCACAAAGACAGTCGTGTTCAGAGTTGAGGGGATGCACTGCAATTCCTGTGTCCTCAACATCCAGAACACCATATCAGCACTCCCAGGAGTGAGGAGCGTCGTGGTTTCTTTGGAGAACAAATCTGCTGCTATAAACTACAACCCAGGCTTGATCAGCATCGAGATGCTGAGGAAAGCTGTGGAGAATGTGTCTCCAGAGAAGTTCAGAGTCAGCCTTGCTGAAGAGCATGAGAACCTGGCACTTCTCCCCACGCTGGAGTCTCCACTGAAATCTCACCCTGCTCCCAAGGATCCTGGCCAGCCCCTCACTCAAGTTGTTGTGATCAATATTGAGGGCATGACCTGCAGCTCCTGTGTGCAGTCCATCGAGGGAGTGCTGTCCCAAAAGGCAGGTGTGACATCTGTTCATGTCTCTCTCCCAAATGGAAATGGGACTATAGAATATGACCCGCTGCAAACAAGCCCAGAAGAGTTGAGGTCCTCTATAGAAGATATGGGATTTGATGCATCTTTTCCAGGTAATGACATCTGAAATGGTTTTAAATTTACGAGGATTGTGCATTTTTAGGATTTGGTACCACCCAAGATGAAATTTAGCAGCTGACATACACTTTGTGCTTGCCAAGAGAAGCTTTATATCTTCACTGATGATGAGATTATTAAGTATAATGTGCACATACTTTAATACATCAGATTGATTCAAATGATTGAGGTGTCTGACAATGTAAATATGTCAGATAAATGCTGTTTTATGTTGATAGCTGCAGGAGTGGTTGGGTGCTCACATTTAATCTTTTTCACCCTGTTCCTGCACAAACAAAGCATCCCCTGAACTGCTGTAAGGAGCCTGTAGTTCCAGACCTCCTCTCTAAGGTTAAAAACACTGATTTTGCTCATGAAATGTGCACTTGCTTACAAGTTCAGCTTTGTGCTCCAGGTAAACTCAATAAAACTGTGTAAAACTAAGGCTGCAATGCAGAGATTTTTCTTACAGCTGCAGGAGCTGACAAAGCAACAGAACAAGAACAATGAGGAAAGGCAAAAGGAAAAATATTAACAAACCAGTTAAGTTATTCAGTGGCCCACCTTTGTCATGTTTTTAACTGACAGAGGGGTGATGGATCAGGCTGACAGGATGTGCACAATCACCATTTCATTTTCAATCTCAGTGAACAGCAGTGTGTCACAGCAGCTCATCCCTCCCTGCCCTGCCTGTTCACAGGGTCACAACCTGCAATCTCCTTCCCAGCCAAGGCAGAGCTCCCCGTGGCCAAAGCTCAGCCCTACCCTGAAGCACAGCTGGACTCTCACAAGCCTGAGCCACCCTCCAAAGTGCCACCAGCCCACCTTGACAGGCAGGAGAGCAAGACCATCTCCAAGTGCTACGTGCAGGTCACAGGCATGACGTGTGCCTCGTGTGTGGCCAACATCGAGAGGAACCTGCGAAGGGAGGATGGTGAGATGTGTGTCAGTGTGGGCTGTTACTTCTCCAGGCGTTTTTTTGGAGAATCCACCTGGCTTTTGCCGTGTTGTTAAGGGGTGGGTTGTCAGGACAGGTGTTCCTCCTCACCTCTGGCCCATAGGGTGGGAACAGGGATGTCCTTGCTGCTTTATGGACGTGCTGCCCAGACACTGCTCCAAAGAATACTGGGATCAAATAGGGGATTCTTTTGAGGGTAAAACAGCTCTTTCCTGCTGGAGGGAGGTTCCCAGGTGTGCAGCTGAAAGGCAGGAGCAGATGTGTGCTTTAGGGAGCTGTGAGAAGGGACAGTGTGAGTGGATTAAAGGAACACAGGTTAATTTTAGCTCTGCGAGTCAGGACAGTGGTGTCTGTGATTATATTTGCAGGAACAAACGCCTGCATGACTGTGATGTAACAGTCATTAATGCAGATGTGTTTAATTACTGTAATGAAGATGGATGGGTTTCGAGTCAGCCTGGATTTTAATTTTTTTCATCCGAGCAAATGGGTGAATCTAAACCCTCTCAGTGCTCAGTAGGATTGCACTGTTAGATCTGCCCTTTCTCATACAGGCTCTCCTTAAAAAAGCCTTCCAGAAATGGTAAATGCAGATCAGAGAAATATGCAGCACTGTGTTTTAGAAGAACTTCTTTGGGGAAAAATAGATAATTTTTCCTATAGCATGGGGAGAATGTTTGTAATTAGACTGTTAAAGGCATGCTGCTCATGTGGAGTGATGCTTTCATCTGTCACACCTGCACTGAGGTGCTGCTGTAGCTTCCAAACACGAGGATGTTTCTCTTTATCTACAACACAGAAGCTTTCCCAACTTAATAAGTTGTGCCCTCATGTTACAATAAATGCAGGATGTTTCCTAAGCCTGATCTGCCACTCACACGTTTTGTTTTTTCAGGAATCCACTCGATCCTGGTTGCCCTGATGGCAGGGAAGGCAGAAGTGAGGTACAACCCTGCTGTCATTCACCCTGCAGCCATTGCAGAGCTCATCCGGGAGCTGGGCTTCGGAGCCACCGTCATGGAGAACTGCGGGGAAGGAGATGGGATTCTGGAACTTGTTGTAAGCTGATCATTAAACCCAGCCACCCTCAGCTTTTTATTCCTTTTATCTGTTGGATGTGCCTGTGTTAGTGGCCACTTCCTAGAGTTTAGTCATGTAATGGAGGTTAATTTATAAAAAATGGAGTGTAAGGGTACATCAGATATGTATCACAAGCTTTATCTTGTCCTGCAAACTGTGCTGGCTCACTACTGCTACACTGAAAATGCAGAGAAATATTCCTGTATTTATCTGTCTGGTCTTCCTGTTGCCAGAATTTGCTCTTTTTTTTTTTTTTCTTTTTGAAGCTGAGTGTAGCTCAGTGTCCCCCAGCTCTGAGACTGAACATCCAAGAGAGCTTCAGCAGGGCTTCATAACCTTGTCCCTGTGCTGTGCTTCCTCTGGAGGGGTTAGAGGGGGCCCTGAGCAACATGATTTTGTGGGAGGCATCCCTGCCCTTGGCAGGGGGTGGAACTGGATGATCTTTAAGGTCCCTTCCAGCCCAAACTATTGTTTGATTCTACAGTACTCACACCACAGATCAAAGCCATAAATAATGCAGCACAGTCACGAGCACTTTTCCTACTTGTTAAGATGCATTTGCCAGGTAACCTGTGCTTTGCTAACAGGAAAAAAAAATCTTTATTTTGCAGGTGAGAGGGATGACCTGTGCCTCCTGTGTCCACAAGATAGAATCCACCCTCATGAAGACCAATGGTGTGTTGTACTGCTCCGTGGCCCTTGCGACCAACAAAGCCCACATCAAATATGACCCTGAGGCCATCGGTCCTCGAGATGTCATACAAGTGATACAGGTGAGTTCCAGGTAGGCACCAAGTCTCCTAAAATATCCAGTGCCCTTGGAAGAGTTACACACCCCAGAAAGAGAAGGAAAGGCTGTTAAAGCAAAAAAAAAAAAATAGGTCTCTCTCCTTCCATCTTCTTTCTTCTTAGTGCAGGTTTTCTGCAGCTAATTTGTGTGTTCTGGTTTAAAAATGCTCTGTTACAAGTTTGCCCAAGTTTTTAAAAATAAATAGTGTGAAAGCCAGGTCATGGTAGACGTGGAGATACCAGCTATAGGTTTGTAGAAAAATAAAGCATATTTATTTAAAAATGAATTACTGTAGCAGGTGAGAGGTGAAATAAGTATCTCAGCCTTCTCCTTCAGTTTCTCAGTTTCTGTGCTTTAGGAACAGCCATTTTGGAAAGCCACACTTTAGAAGAGTATTTTATTCCAGAAAGGTTAATTTCTGCATCAGATTGATTTTTCTCTTTTTGAAAAGTAACTAACCAGTAGTAACAGACGAGAGTAACTAAACAATAACAACATTTTATATCAGAAATGTTAATAAAGTTAATCAAAGGGTAAGACTGGCACCATCAGTAATTTGTCAATAACTGAGCACAAAGTGCATTTGAGAACTGACTGTTCTTTTCTTTGTTATTGTGCTTTTTTTCCTCTTAGGATTTAGGTTTTACTACTTCCTTAGTCAAAAAGGATAGGTCTGCCAGTCATCTGGATCACAAACAGGAAATCAGGCAGTAAGTATTCCTGAACATACTAAGATTCCATCAACATCTTTGATTCTTCTTTGTTGCTCATCCACCAATTTATGATTTTTTTTTTCTGTGACCGTGCAGACTTACTACTTAAAATATTCTCCAGCACTTGACAGCAATACAAGTCTTTTTCCTTTTTTTTTTTTTTCTTTCCTCTTTTCAAACCTGAGGTGGAAAAGGTCTTTTGTGGTGAGCCTGGTTTTCTGTATCCCCGTGATGGGGCTGATGATTTACATGATGGTGATGGACAGCCGGCTCTCAGACGCACACACACACCACAACATGAGCAGGGAGGACATGGAGGCCCTCCACTCCTCCATGGTCCTGGAGTACCAGCTCCTACCAGGATTGTCTGTCATGAATCTCCTCTCATTTTTACTCTGTGTCCCTGTACAGGTGAGTGGGGTTATGTCAACTCCTGCTTTGTCAGGCTTAAATTGGAAGGTGATGAAGAAATTGAGTTTGAAAAGTGAATGCAATTATGTGATGCAAAATGCTTTTGAGGTTTTTATGTGCTTTTGCTGTTGCCAAAATAATGTGTGCTGGGGACTGTCAGGGGCAGGGCAGGCTGTGGAGAGCCCAGGCAGCACAGAACCTGAAAAACATGAGAGCTAAAACTAAAGGCATCAGGGCAGCTCCTGAGTGCAGCCCTGGTTTGTGCCTGAGATGTTTGGTTTTCTGAAATTCCTTTCCAGGGGAATTTTCTGTAAACAAGAGACATGTTGTAATGGCAAATTTGTTTACATATTTTCCCTAAGAGGGACTTCTTCTTGATGTCCCTCTGGTCTGACCAATGTGATTGAAGAGGTTTGTCTTCTTGTCCCCAATTGAATTGGTCTGTGTAGAACAGTATAAAAGGGGAGACACTTCCCGAGAATAAAGGAGTCATTTTCAGCCTTCTGAGGTCAGAGTCTTTGTGTCATTGTGATGTAAAACAGCATCACCTGAGTCCCACTGGGAGGGCACTGGGAATACCTGAGAGTGGTGTGGGAAGACCACAGCCCCAGCTAGAGCTGGGATTTTGTTCAGGGAGAGGGACAAATAGCACAAGTGAACTGGAAAAGCTGCTGCTGCGTGTTGGAGACGTGTGAAATGCCATTGCAGGTGTTCGGGGGCTGGCACTTCTACATCCAGGCCTCCCGAGCACTGAGGCACAACACGGCCAACATGGACGTGCTCGTGGTGCTGGCAACATCCATTGCCTTCCTCTACTCCTTCATCATCCTCCTGGTGGCGATGGCTGAGAGGGCCAGGGTGAACCCTGTCACCTTCTTCGACACGCCGCCGATGCTGTTCGTGTTCATCTCGCTGGGCCGCTGGCTGGAGCACGTGGCAAAGGTGAGCCAGGCAGGACCCAAGGCACGGAGAGTCACTGCCAAAACCTTGTGAAAACATCCCATGCAAAAGCTTTGCTGGGTTCTTTTAACCTTCTGCCTTGTAAAAATCGTCTTTAATAACCGGACTAATAAAAGTTTGACTTAATATCAGACTGTTTGTGTTGTCTCAAAAGGGTAAATTGCAACGCACACAGTTGTTATTTACCCAGCTTTTTTTTTTTTCAATAGTATAGTCAGAAAAATATGAAAATTATTATTCTAGGGTAAAACCTCAGAAGCACTGGCAAGACTAATTTCATTACAAGCTACTGAAGCTACTATTGTTACCTTGGGCCCTGATAACGTTCTTTTAAGGTATCTGGCTTTATCATTTGCTTTTTCTGTTGTTCCTTTTTTGTTGTCAATGTGCTTAATTCACAGAAAAATTTTACTGTCCTATAGAACTATGAAGCAAATAATTTCAGATTCACCGGCAGATAAAAACATTAAAATGCAGAATTAACACTGCTCTGCTTTGGTTTATTGGTTTATTGCTGATTTTTTTTTTCTGTGAAAAGACAATTAGTGGATTTTCTTAACTGGCAAATAAATAAAGTTATGATAAAATAGGCCATTTCAAAGAGCACTATGATTTTCTTGTGATCATTTTTGTATGCACTAATGCCAGCCAGTGGGGTTGTGCTCTGTGTGTAGTGCCAGCTCCTTTGCTTGGATCACTCCAGTTTCAGTCTCTTATAAAACATTTGCACCATTCCAGTGAGGAACAAGTGGATGTGGAGCTGGTTCAGCGAGGTGACATTGTCAAAGTGGTCCCAGGAGGCAAATTCCCAGTGGATGGCCGTGTTATTGAAGGACACTCCATGGTGGACGAGTCTCTCATCACAGGTCAGCATTTGCTTTCTCCAAGTGTAAAAATCTTTTCCTTTAAACAAATCTGCAGAGGGGAAGTCAAAGGTGATGTTGTCCCCTTTGTTAGGAGTTGTCAGGTGTCCCAAAGGTGCCTTTTTCAGCAGTGTTTGTCTGTTGTTGCCCTTTCCTCAGGTGAGGCCATGCCTGTGACCAAGAAGCCTGGCAATACAGTTATTGCAGGCTCCATCAATCAGAACGGCTCCCTCCTCATCTCTGCCACCCACGTGGGAGCTGATACCACTCTGTCCCAGATTGTTAAACTTGTGGAGGAGGCCCAGACCTCTAAGGTAGAGTATCATCCAATTTAACACTTGGGGTTTGCTGTCTCATGCGGGCACCAGCCTACTAAATCCCTGCAGGGGTGGCTGAAACTGCTTGGATTTGAATTGCAGCTGCGTGATGAAGTATCTTGGTGAATAAAGACTTTGATCCTGTCTACTGAGCCAAGTCTCATCCTGTTATTAAGTAAATCTGTAATTATGAAGTGTGGCAAGCCAAGTGTGCTGCAAGCAGCAGCTGTGATTCTTCTCTTGTGTGCCTTCAGACACAAACATGATGGTGCTGAATGATGTTTCTCCTTGCCAGGCTCCCATCCAGCAATTTGCAGACAAACTTAGTGGCTACTTCGTTCCTTTTATTGTGGCTGTCTCTGTGGTTACCCTTTTTGCCTGGATTGTAATTGGATTTGTGGATTTTGAAATAGTGGAAAAATACTTTCTGGTAAGTAAATCTCCTTAAATACCGTCTGAAATATTTAATAAACAGCCTTACAACTCTATTAGATTGCAGTGGTTCCCTTTCTGGATTACCCCTGCAGGTAGTTGTTGACTATTACTGCTCTTGCTATTACATTTTTTGCATTATGTATTTTTTTTATATTTTATCATTCCTGCATTTACACTTAAAGAGAATCCACAGTAATTAATCAACTCTGGTAAGTTAGGATTAAAAAAAAAGTTAATTAAAAGAAATAAGTGTTAAACATCAAAAATTTCCCACCCTAAACCCCTTCTCTGTGGGGGAAAAAGCATTCCCTCCTGTTCCAAGCTCCAGTTATCTATGTAGCTCTGTGTAAATTCATCTCGGCAATCTGTGGAATTCATCTTCATTATAAATTCCAGGGGAGGGTCAGGATCCCAACTTGAGCTTAAGGGTTGCTTAGATCACAAGGTTTCTTGTTTCAGAACTATTTCTAATTAGAATTTCTCAGTTTCCAGGAGAGCCATCTTCATATCTGCTTGCTTTTTCTCCCTACTGTATATATTTTTGTTAGAGTATCTTTTCTTACAGTTAATCATTAAAGAGTTGTAGCATGTCATGTCTTTTTAGGAAAATGTCCTATAAATAAAACAGTTGAGGGTAGATGCAGTATAGAACACAGGTTGGTTAATTAGTCATTAATTCAATCATTCATCCTATATTGGAACACTGGAGGCTGAAAATTTCAGGCTTTCTGTGCTGACAGGCACGGACCCCCAAACAAGCACCACATTTGACCTGAGGCCATGGAACAGCTTCTAAAATTGAGTGACAGCACTGGGATTATGGGTGTGTAGTTTGAATAGAATTGTGTGATCTCACAGGGTGAAAAAATTAAGATTTTAGTAATATGTATGGAGCAGTATGGGGGATTTAAGGCATTGTCTCCCCTTCCTCACCTTTTTCTTCTTCTTGGTTTCAGGTGGTTTTTTTTGATTGGGTGAAAAGGTCCACATTACAGGCCTTGAGTGGTCAATTATTGGGTTAAAAGTATAAATAATAGAAGTGTCATCTTGTTATTGGATAGTTTATGCTTAAATAACCTTGGAAAGAGTTAGAGACAGAGCCATTTTCTACCTTGTTAGTTAGAGCTCATGACTCGTGAGACGGTGACATAGATAAGAATTAATAAACAACTGAATCCGAACACGAAACTGCGACTCCCATGTATTAATCCCAACTCTAACACAAAAAAGAAGATAAAACCCCTCACATCTTTGGTTTTACTTTACCTGTTGTTTACTTCAGCATTAATACCCAGCAGATATGTCAGCAGGTGTTTCCAACCCCCTAAGCCAATGCGCCGTCAAACACGTTGTTCCTATTGTTGGACTCCTTCCCCTGACCGATTCCTCTCCGCTCCCAGGGCTACAACAAGAGCATTTCATCAGCAGAGGTGATCATCCGCTTCGCCTTCCAGGCCTCCATCACGGTGCTGTGCATCGCCTGTCCCTGCTCCCTGGGGCTGGCCACCCCCACCGCCGTCATGGTGGGCACCGGCGTGGGCGCCCAGAACGGCATCCTCATCAAGGGCGGGGAGCCCCTGGAGATGGCACACAAGGTGAGCCCCAAGGCCTGCCCAGCCTCGGGGGTTTGGCTGTTGACAGCTGTCTGGAGAAGGTGATGGAATGTTCTGGCGGGTCCTGTCCGGCTCGGGATGTTCCGTGTTGGGTCAGCGCTCCGTGTTCGGGTGTTTGGTTCAAGTGGGTGGAGAAATGTTCTCCACACCCGAGCAGGTGTTTCCAAATGAGGAAAAGGGGGTTCAGATTTACCCCTGATTGTTATGGAAAAGCACCAGAACTTTCTGCTCTTTGCTCGTTGGCGTTGGTCCAGTGCCAGCACAGGGGCGCTGGTTGGGCTTTGGAAACGTTTCTCAAAGCCTGTGGCTGTTTCTGTTGGCAGTAAGGCAAAATCGTCCCTCCTTGATCATCCCATACTGAAGAACAAGCTCAGAGGTGCTCAGGGCTTTTTGAGGTGTCTTAGCAAGGTGTCAGGGGCTTCTCTGACACCCGTGCTCGGCTTTAGCTTTTTGTTTCTGTATTGTTTGTTATTTTCTTCTTTATTAAAACCTTTGCTTTACAAAACACACCTGAAGAGCCCTCTCACAAATATTATTAAGCCACTCTGAGAAGTTGTACATCAGCCCTCAGACTTGATGCACCTTCAGGGAGCTTTTGACACTCTGGCCTGGTGTAAGACCGTATCAAGTGGGTGATTTTCCAAGGATTCTGCACCTCTGTGCTGGGTTCATCCATTGAAATCTTCCTGCCTCCCTGCACAGGTGAAGGTGGTTGTGTTTGACAAGACAGGGACCATCACCCACGGCACTCCAGAGGTGATGCAGGTGAAGTTCCTGGTGGAGGGGAACGTCCTCCCCCGTCACAAAATGCTGGCCATCGTGGGGACGGCGGAGAGCAGCAGTGAGCACCCCCTGGGAGCTGCAATCACCAAGTACTGCAAAAAGGTGAGGGGCTCCCACACACAGCCTGCTCTCCCCTGTGGGACAACCTCTCTTGCAGGGCTTCAGCAACACCACGAGACTCTTCGTGCAGATTTAGTTGCTGTTTTTAATTGGGAAGGCTGAAGCTCGTGGAGCCATGTAAATCATTCCGTATTAGAGGCCCTGTTCAGACCTAGATTTTGATGATTATTGCCCTCCTCCTCTTTGTTCAGCTGCACTTTATTTTGTGGGCTTTATAATTGCATCATGCTTTTATATATCTTAAATTTTCATCCTCTTTTTCTAGGAGCTGAAGTCAGAAACCCTTGGGACATGTACGGATTTTCAGGTGGTTCCAGGCTGTGGCATCAGTTGCAAAGTCACCAATATTGAAGCATTACTCTACAGAAAAAACAGAATGGTTGAAGAAAACAATGTTAAAAATGTGACACTTGTGAAAATTGAGGAGAATGCAGATGAATCAGTGCAGCCTGCTTTGATCATTGATGCTGCACCACCAAGTAAGTTAATTCTGGGTTAGAGAATAAAATGGACAGTTTTTGCTTCTGAGTCTTTAGGATCCTGAGCAATGAGATCACTTTTTCTGCCCTGGAGAACTGGGCTGACATCAAGGCACACACTAAATCGTCAGTTTATTTCATGCTCACACATCACTCAGAACATTTAAGTTAAATACAATTTCAAGTTGCATGTTGAATATGGGACTGGGAAATCAGACTGGAGTTGTCTGTCATCTCTCTCTGGCTTTACTTTGCTTCATCCCAAGTTACCAATTGCTAGCCAAAACTGTATGTTTGCATAACTGATTAGTTTCTCTCAAGGACGGCTCATTGTTAGGTCTTTCCACTCCATTGGGCTGTTCATAGAAATCAGAAGCACTGAGAAGGTCACTTGGTCCTTTAGTGTCCTTTGACCTGTGGCTTTTGGCCTGGGGTGGCTCCCCAGGACTGAGGGAATGTTGGTGTCTCTCTTGTGAAGGTCACATGAAGCAATGGTGGGGCAGAAGGCGGGGCAGAAGGCGTTGAGGAATTGTGTATTTGTGTTTGGATTCCCTGCAGTGCTGTTCCCTTGCATGCTGGGGGAGCCGGGCTGTGGTGAGCTGCAGGGAGGCTCCCTGGTCATCCACATGATGGTAGCATTGTGTTTTCTTCCTTCAGCTGCTGTGACCTCTCAGAAATACTCAGTTCTCATCGGGAACAGGGAGTGGATGAGCAGGAATGGCCTCCTGGTGAGGACTGAGGTGGACAAAGCCATGATGGAACACGAGAGGAGAGGCCGCACGGCTGTGCTGGCAGCTGTGGATGGTGAGTTCAGCTGCTCTGTTCAGTTTGGTTGCCACTAAATATCACATAAAACATCACAGAAATAGAGATTAGTAAGTAGTGATGTCATAGCAGCTACACCTGAAGCAGGGTAATGGGATGAAAAGAGATAATTAATCAGTTGTACAGCACTTTCTTATGGGAAAGGCTCTTCCTGCCTTTCTTGGCTGACAGGACAGTTGGGTGTAATAATGCAGTGCAAAGACTTCAAAGGAAGCAAAAGGGGGAAAAGGAGAAAAAAAGGAATTTCTTTTTCATTATGGTTGTACAGTCCATGCTCTGTGTTGCTTTGAATCTTGCTGCACCAATAACTGTTCTCATCCCACTTCCAACTGTCAATGTGAACTGGTCTTACTGGGGGGAAAAGTTACTTTTTTCCCTGAAATTAACAAAGGTCTTTATTACAAACACTTCCTTTCTGTTTTCAGGAGTGCTCTGTGGCTTGATAGCTATTGCAGATACTGTGAAGCCGGAGGCTGAGCTGGCAGTGTACACTTTGAAGAGCATGGGGTTAGAAGTTGTCCTCATGACTGGTGACAACAGCAAAACAGCCCGGTCCATTGCCTCCCAGGTGGGCTGCTGTCCTGTGCCTGGGTTCAGCAGGAAGGGTGGTGTGGCACGTTCATATTGCTGGTGGCTGGTCTGCTCTGAAAGATGGTAGTTTGAAACAATTTGGAATAAAGAATGCAAGAAGTTTTTGAATGGAGGTAACATCAGCTGTGAATTCAGAGCTGTTGTCATATCATCAGCTGGGTGGGGATTGTTGAGGCTGGGAGTGTCCCACTTCAGGGACAGAAAGGTGAGGCTCCACACAGCAGCAGTTTAAGGGAACAACTTTTTATTTAAAAATCTGAGTCTATTTATATATATTTGTACTGAGGTTAAGTGATTGGCTACTTCAGGTTGCCACTTCTCTAACCTGGATGGTGGACATCACCATCAATCAACTCTTCTCTCAGAGGAGAACTATGCAAACATTCTAAAAATACACATTGTTTAGATGAAGCTTAGATGATGAGAATCTGCAGCAACAAAGACAGAAGGCAGAAAATTCAGGGCAACAGCTGGGTTTGCTTTTTAGTGATAAAATGTGTTTCATTCTTCCTGGCCACATCATTCCAGGCAGGAGCTTTGACAGCTGCTGGAAAAGCTGTGTCCTCTCTGTCTCTCTCTGTTCAGGTTGGCATCACCAAAGTGTTTGCAGAGGTTCTCCCCTCACACAAAGTGGCCAAAGTGAAGCAGCTGCAGGACGAAGGGAAGCGGGTGGCCATGGTTGGAGATGGGATCAATGACTCCCCAGCCCTGGCCATGGCCAACGTGGGAATCGCCATCGGCACGGGCACAGACGTGGCCATTGAGGCAGCTGATGTGGTTCTCATCAAGGTAAGAAATCAGAGTTGAAGGGAGCTGTAGGAGGGGTTAGAAGGCCCGTGGTGTTTTGGGTGAGGCAGGGGTGCACAGTGTCCATCAGCTAGAGAAGTGGAGCAGAGATTGTCTTCACTGTGTTTAGTGCAGTGATTATCCCAGGAAGGAAACTCCCCATGTTTTCTGCATCCTGCACATTTTGGGGTAACTAAAGTTTGAGAGTGGCAAAGGAAGATAAAGTGACCTTGTCCTTTGGCAAACATAAATTACATTTGGGTAACACACCATGGCACCTCCAGGGTTACAGACACTTGTGCCTACACATCACAGCTCCCTGGCAGGCTGTGGTCAGTGTTTGGAGCTGTCCTGGGAGGGGCTGTGGACATCACTGGGATTATGATGGATTAGCAGTGAGCAGAGCAGCCTCCAGAGGGCTTTCTGTGATTAGCCTGGTACATCCAGTGCACTGCAGTGAGCTGTGAAATAGGACTGTGGGGACACCACCTGTGTGCTTCCTGTCTGACTGCTCCAATAAACATTTTAACTTGCAGGATGACCTGATGGATGTGGTAGCGAGCATAGATTTATCCAGGAAAACTGTGAAGAGGATCCGGATCAACTTTGTCTTTGCTCTGATTTACAATCTCATTGGAGTTCCCATAGCTGCAGGTGTGTGAGTGCTGCCTGCATTAATTGGGTTTGGCTCAGTGAGTAGAAGATTGCAGTGATTTACTCCTGTTGGGAGAGTTCCCACTGTATTTCTGGCTGTCAGTAAGGACAGAGTTTGCTGCCTGGGGATGTTGCAGTTGGAATATTTGTGAGCTTTCCTCCTCCCAAACTGTGGCTACTATGGATGTGCTCGGCACATCAGAATAGCTTCAAGACAAAAGGTTTCTTGAAAGAGCCTGATCCTCTGAACAAGCAGTTTCTTTGCAGGGTGGGCAGGACATGCCACCTCAGACTGAGGTTCTAGTTGAGATAAACCACAAATCCTTATGTATTAAATATTGGTCATTTAAACTAAAATCCCATTTACTAACAAATTAAAAAACAGTTAAAACTAGACAGTCCGTGTGAAATCGTGTCTATTAATATCTGAATCATGCAGTGTTCCTGCTCTGAGCTTACTGCTGGTGTCGTTTTCTAGGTGTCTTCCTGCCCATTGGTTTGGTTCTGCAGCCCTGGATGGGATCTGCAGCCATGGCTGCCTCCTCAGTCTCTGTTGTGCTTTCATCTTTGCTCTTAAAGATGTGAGTAGGAACAGTCTTGTGGTTTGTAACTCGGATTTGAAGCTCAGGTCTTTCGCTTTGAGTGACAGAAAATAAATGTGGGACTGTGACAGATTTTGAAGGCTTTTGAAGAACAGTTCAGGCAAGTCTGTGTTAAGCAGACAGTAGTGTTGGAAAATGTAATTTCTAATGTGAAGAGATGTGCAGATCAGAAGTGTTCAGAATGGGAAGTGTTGCAATAGGACACGAAATAAAGGTGCTTGACTCCAGTCAGGAGGCAGTAGAAATCAGATTTTATTTACAATTCATTCAGCCTTTTTATAACATGCTGTGCTAAAAGACACATCCATAGCACTGAGACCTCTCTTATTGGCTAAGTAACAAAAGTAACAAACAACACCTGTTGTTATGGGAAAGGAATATTGTTTACACAAGGTTGTTTTGGGAAAAAGAAAACTGTTGAAAAGTTTCCCTTGAGAAGAGCTAGCTCAGAAAATACCAAGTCTGCAGGGAAATCCTTAGTGGCCTTTGTGTGTTCATGAGAAATCTTGTCAGTCAAATTACAAACGACTTGTGCATAATCAGTTTCTATCCATATTTAATTTCAGAGGTATTGATACATTTTGGTTTTCCCTTCCTTAGGTACCAGAAGCCAAGACCAGAGAAGCTGGAGTTCCGTGCCCGTGGCCAGCTGAGGCACAAGAGCCCCTCGGAGATCAGTGTCCACGTGGGCATCGATGAGAGAGGGGCTGGCTCCCCCAAGCTGAGCCTGATGGATCGAATCATCACCTACAGCCGAGCCTCCATCAACTCCCTGCTCTCAGACAAGCGCTCAGTGAACAGCGTCGTCCTCAGCGAGCCAGACAAACACTCCCTGCTCGTGGGGGATTTCGGAGAAGAGGATGACACAGCCTTGTGAAAGGCTCGCTCCTCCCACCCCCACTGAGGCAAAACAAAAAAACTCCCGAAGCAAAAAAACACAACCAAAACGGCTGTGGTGAGGTCTGTGCATGGTCCTTGCGGAGGTCTGCTGGGTGCATTTCTTCTTCAGTGTAGAGGTAGTTCTTGCAGTGACTTTCCAAGGTCTTTTGTGGTTTTTTTACACTAGACTTACCAAAAATATCCGGTGTGGGGCTGTTGATGCTCACAAACAGGGCTCCCATTCCATGGAGCTTGCAGTATAGCATTTATTTTGGCAAATTGTCAAAATACAATTAAGGAAACTAAAGAAGCAGAAACTGATTTCCCAGCCTTTTACCAGGCTATTTTATGCATAGTGGAGTTCAGTACTGTGTTAAAGAATTGGATTTGCTTCTGCAAAATCCTGAAGGTTCTGTTTGCAGAGAGATGTGCCTTACTTCAGAACCCTCTCACTCCCACAGCCTGCCTTCTGCCAGGAATGAGTCCTCTCAAATGCCTTTTCTTGTTGTCAACATCTGGTTCCAGCTTTTCACACTCCAGGCTTCAAATCATTTCCGTGGATCTGGATTCCTGCGTGGCAGAAAGAAGAGAGGTTTGGGGCTGTACCCACCCTGAGCCCTGCACATCCTGCCCCAGGACTCCCTGCCCTGGGACTGCCTGAAGGTCCTCTGGGTTGGGAGGTTTGCTCATTCCCAACCTCTCCTAAGCCAAAAACTCCTGCAACACCTGAATGCAATATCAGTGTGAGGTGGTTTTAGCCAAAGTGTTCAGCTTTAGGAAGGAGCAGTGCTCACCACCAGGATCTACTGGCACTCCTTCATTGAACCTGGGGAGTTTGTCACAGACTGCCTTTAAAATCTTTACAGCTCAGGCTTTCCCTGTAAAGTGTGTGTATTGTAGGAATGGCCCAGCATCACTGCATTGGTTGATCCAAACTCCCTCTGCTTGGTCTGTGCAGATCCAGGCACCGTGAATTCACACAGTTGTCATTTGTTGCTGAGCTGCAATATCAAAATGCAGCTTTTGATCATGAAATCATTAATATCACAAATATCTTCAGTGAGAAAGAGATGCTGTTACTCACTGAACCTCGCTCTCCCCATCCACTGCTGGGGCAGTTGTTGGCAGCAATTGCTGCGTTCAATAATGTTGAATTTTATTATGAACTGCAATCCATGATGTAAACGTGTGCCAGTCGTGCTTGTAGAGGAGAAATAATCAGTTTGGTGAAGACAAAGAAATTCTTTTTAATGTTCTACTTTTTAACTCAAAGCCTGATGTCAGGGCATAGAGTGTGTATGTAAAAAGCCCTGAGTAAACAGCTCTGGCATTTTATGTGAGAACCAGCAGAAAGATCCCGTTGTGTGAGAGCAGAAGAGCTGTGCTGGGGGACGTGTTGTTAGGAAATCAGGGTACCTGGATGGCAGTGAGGAGAGCAGTATCACGTGCTGCTGGTTCAAGAAACAAAATATTAATGTAGCAGGATTTGGGTTCTTAATATGTCTACATAAATACTGAGTATTTTTATGAATTACACCTGTATGTAACATGTGGTGTTGTTACAGATCCCTCACTGCACAGCCATTCCATGAGGTTTGGTTCTCAGTTTGCAGCAGCAGAGCTGTTCTTACAAAGCACATCATTACCCAGTGCTGTCTGATGGTGTTAGGACGGGTTTTAGTGCTTCACAATCATGCAGAGATTTCAGTTGTCTGGTTTATCCACCCTCCTCAGTGTTCCTGGCAGGTTGTGCAGGTGGAAGGGAGGTATTTACATATTTCTGTCTGTGCTGTGGGTGGCCTCAGTCACTCCTTCAGATGGGAATGGACGGCATGGAAATGACACATCACCCTCCCACTGCAGGGAACAGGGAGCTCATTCAGCTCTGAATTCCTGGTCAGTAAATACAGCAGCATTAAGAACTTGTTAAACAATTTCCAAATGTATTTTTAGAGCACTTTGTCTTCAACCTTTCATTGTCATGTGTAGGTTGAATGGCTTTACCTTCATGGCTTTACCTTCAATTTTTCCCCAAGACATGTGTTTTTTTTCTAGGCTTTAACATTTTCTGCGAAACTCAGTGTTTGATCCAGGTAGAGCAAAATAAGGCTTTTTCCAAACCAGGACACACAGAGTTTCAAGATGATTATCAGGGAATAAGGAACAGCAGCTGCTGCCTGGGGGTGATGTGAGAGCAGCTTGTAGGGAGAGCCAGAGGATCTCTGGGGAGAGGAAATAACAGCCCAAGGGGGGGTGGGGGCAAGGTGGTTGTGATAAACTCAGATTTTGAAAAGCAGGTTCTCTGTCCAGCACTCCCCAAGGGTGAGGTAACGACTTCTAGGATGTTTATCTTGTGATTAAAATATTACAAAAGGTGCTTTACATTGAAGAACCAAAATCCCTTTCAGTTTGAATGTACAGTGCAAGTGGAATCACGTGTGGGAGCTCAGTGTTTTCCCAAATGTGAATGTTTTATATGTAAATAGATTGCTTCTGTTGGAGACAGTTTGGATTCAGAAATTTAAAGTATCACTTGGAAACAGTCAGCTACAAACAATATTGTATTACTCCTTTGTCTGTTTTATTGTTTTCTGTGTCTAGCTATTTATAAACCTGTCCTCTATTTAATAAAAAAGTACATATGCTCCAGGCTTTAAAAGTTACTCGTTGAATCTTACCAAACTTACTTTTAAAAGAGTTTAAAACACTTGAAATTTTATAAAAAAAAAAAAAAAAAGAATGTGAAGTTGCCAGAACACAATGGAAGCAAGAAAACACTTTTATTTATTAAAAACTACGCTTTTTTTTTTCTTACAACTTTCAACATTTTGTGCTTAGAATTTTCATTTAAAATGTTTTAAACTGGAGAATTGTTGTTATTCAGTTTTAGGGATGAAGAATGGAGAAGTGAGTGCTGGTTGCAATGTTAATGTAGGGCTGGTACAGTTCTTTGCATCTCAAAACACGTTGTCTCACGTTTCCTATTCTTTTAAGACTGTGCCTCCATCATTCTAATGGCAATTATTAGCTCTGTAATAAAAATGTAGCACCCAAAGGCTGTTTTAAATCATGTTCTTTCATGTTCTTGAAATATTTGTAGCTGTCTCAGCAAAAGGCCAAGGATTGGGGTTTAGGTGTAGTTCCAGCTCTGTTAAACCCAAGCTCTGGAGCAAGCACTGAGCCTGCAGAGCTGGGGGCAAACGGGGCTGGTGAAAGTTGGGAAATTGTGGAATAATCTCCTGTAGGAACATCCCTGTGTTAGCAAAGGGGGGAAGAGCAGAGGCTGCTGCAGGTGTCACAGTCAAAACCTGTCCCAGCAGAGGCAGAGCTGCTCCCCCAGGACTGAGGTCTGTAGCATCTTCACACCCTTTGGGCAGGAGTTTCCAGGGGTCTCAGTAAAAAAGGGCTTTCTTGTGTTAGGCTGAAAATTCCCGTATTTTGGGTTGTGCCTGTTGACCCTCGTTCTGTCCCTGGGTGTTACTGAGCACAGTCAAGTTCAAGTTGTATCCAGGTGTTTCCAAGATGAAGGATTTTGCTTTTCCTCAAGATACAACCCTGTAATTTCATCCTCTTAGACTGTCTCAGGCCGAGTATTCCCCATCAGGTGTGGAAACCTACAGTTTTAGCACTTGTGGTTTGGAAAATGCAAGTTTGTTGTACAAAAAATAGTAACCAAAATATTTGGGACTGCTTAATTTAGGCCTTGAGTTATTTGGGGTTAAGGCAGTGCGTGAAGCTTCTCCTTTCAAATGGAACTGTTTTGTTTTAATTCTGACTGAATTAAAAAAAAAAATAAATAAAAAGCCAAACCAAAACTTCATGAAGAAGCCAGGAGGCCCCAAATCCCATGGACTAAGCTATGACAGAAAAATCTCTGCATCCCTTCATTGTACTTCAAGAAACACCAACTTTAATATAGAATTAAAAGTTTCTAAGACTCTCCTAGAATTTTTAAATATCTCTCGTTTCCTGAAACCTGACAAGTCAATGATGTTTTCTAAGTGAAAACGTGCTGGTCCAGAGTAAATTCTGTTTTAAGCCCTTGATTTCAGTTTTTCTTGAGCTCAGTTCAGCAGAGCAGCCTCACCTCCTTGGTGGCAGTGAGCTCACGTGAGGGGTGAGCAGAGCTCTCCCTTTCCACAGCACTGTTTTGTTGGGGAAAAATGGGTAAATTATGTGAGCAAAGTGAGGGTCATTCTGCATTGTAAAAATCGGCGGAACAAACACCACCTTTAAGGGCTCTGATAGAAAATGATACTGTAGATCATGGTAGGATTCTTGTTAATTTAAAACTTACTGTGTGTGGCACTAGAGAGACAGAGCAAGGCTGTGTTCCTGCAGCTGCCACAGCCAGGGTTTGCCCTGGAGCCTCTGCAGCTGCTGCCTCAGACATCCCCTTCTCAGCCCTGGTGGGATCCATTTTCCATTTTACCAGCATGCAGCTCCTGCATGGATCTTTGAACCACTCCCTAGACGCTTTCAGTTCAGCATAGCTACATCATCTTCTAAGATGCTCTTTCTTTTTTTTGCCCTTTTAAAGTAACATTTTAGACCACATCTCTGCAGAGCAGCATGACAAGCCCTTAAGGTCAGACTCTTATTACAAATTCAGTATCTGCCTTGATAGCAGAGCTGTGCCATGGGCAATGTGAGGGGTTTTTTGTGGTTTTTTTTTTTCTTCCAGTTGACTGGACAATTTAAGTAGTAGCTGTGAATTTGTACCATGTCTGCTTGGTCATGAAGGAAAACTGCTGACCAGGTAAGATTGGGTTGTCCATATCCCATTAAACACATCTCTAAAATAAATTTTTAAAGGAGAATTGGAGAGCTGTACACACACACACTCAGGTGCAGGAAAAAGAGACACAGAGGATTCTTCAGCATTTTTTAATTAACCCCTCATTCAATTTCATGCACGGACAGCCTGACAGGCTTTGTCCCTGCAGGCGCTGGGAAGGAGATTGTGCAGGCATTGGCCAGGTGAGGGAGCAGCCAGGGGATGTCTGCCTTTATCCTCTTAGCACTGTGCCTGCTTTTCAGGCAGCTTTTCCCACAGCTCCAGATTGGATTGGATCTTTCTCTTTCCCACACGATCCCTGTGCTTGAATATTGACCATCTCCCACTGCAAGGAGAACAGAGCACTCAGACCTTGTGCTGCAGCCTGTTTTTACGGGGAGGTTTAAACTGCAGCGGGTGGTTCTCAAAGCAGGAAGTTTCTGCAGCCTGGGTCACAAGACACAGATGGAGATGCAGATTGTTGGTGTCCAAAGCACAGCTCTCCTGTCAGCCTCACAAACACACCCAGTGCACCAAAGCCTGTGCTCTGCCTGAACTTGCACAGTCCTGTTCCTGTTGGAGAAGTGAAGCAGGATCATGCAGGAGAGGGCTGTGCCAGTCTAAAGTACAGCTGCTGCTTCATACTCCTAGGAATGACTTCCCAGGGTGGTCACAGGCCTAACCTCAGCTCCTTGGCTTTGTCATTACCAGCCCTTTGCCCTCCTGGCTTTGCTGCACTGGTTAATTTAAAAGTGCAGGGGTTGAACTGTTTGCATGGGCTTTTTTTCTTTAAATATTTGCAGTATATTCTAAACATTTCACAACAGGAGGGAAGGACAGAGAGGTGACTCAAGCGTGGAAGTGAGCTCTGAATGTGTGTCTGTATTCCCCTTTCTTTGTAGCTCCTTTTATAAGACACAAATCCTCATGCTTGGGCCATTTCCCATCTGTAATTGTGTTCTGCCGCCTCAAGTTCTCATGTGACATCCTCCCTATTCCTCTATCTCATGTTCTTCACACAAAAAATCCAGGAAAAGCAAACAAGGATAAAAACCAGACAAGACTGGATGGGCTATGGCTGCACTTCTGCCACAACAATGGTCTTTATAAGTGCACCAAGATTGTTCCAGGCTTCTTATCCAATAATCTCCTCAACCATGGGATATAATGAAGTTGGTCCTATTGTGTAGAGTACTCTTGGTCATTTTTATTTCTGGCTTGGTTAGTCCTTTATTGCTGAATGGTCTGTCCACCTGGGGATTCCCCAGTGTCCTGCTGTCCCTTTTCCTTCAGCTGTGGCACAGCTGTCCTAAATCACTGGGGGTGCTCAGGTTACTGTGTTCGTGCCACCACACACTGTGACTTTCCTGCTCCACACTTTTTTACTCCTAGAAGGTGACAGGCGAGCCTTTGAAATTAAAGCCTTGTCCTAATGAATGAACCCATTTCCCAGGGAAAGCAGGAGGTGCTGCAAGGGCTGGGCTGTGGGCTGCAGCTGGGAAGAGCTTTCCTTTCTGAGTCAGCATCGAGGAATTTAACCTTTGCCTTCGGAGAAAGCAGCACAGCATGAAGTAGTTCAGGAAGAAGGAAAGGGATTAATCAGAACAGTTAAATAGTTACAGCTCCTGCGGATCCAGAGAACCCTTTCCTTATCTCCTCCCCAGAGTCCCTTGAAGGTTTGTTCACCGCTGTCACTTGAGTTTCTGGCTTGGCAGGTAGAAGTGGCTCCGGCCAGCTGTGCCTCGAGCAGGGGATCCCAGCTCCTGAGGGGAGGCTGGAGTCAGGAACAGTTTAGGATTTGACTCTCAGGCCTTGGTGAAGGCAGGATTCACACTGACACTCCCAGATGTCCCTGCCCACAGGGGACTCTGCCAGCACTGTCCAGGGGCTCTGGGTGACAAGGACCCACCTGGCGACTGCAAGGTTGGGTCTGATTTGCTACGTGACATGAGGGACCCCTGGGCAGCCCCCTGATTTACTCTGCAGTCAACATTGAGACCATTAGTGGTCCTAATTTAATTTGAACCTTGATTTACAGCAATATAAGAAATTACAGTGGCACACACAATGTTTCCTGCTCTCCTCCATCCTAATTAGTGACCACCTCACAGGAGATTTCATGTCATCTGTCAGTTTGTTCCCACTTGTGTAGTTCAGGGTTTATTGCTGTGGGGACCGACACCTTTAGCACATCTTGGAGCCCCATCCAGGCTTTCCTGAGCTTTCTGACAAGTCTTGCAGCGGGAGACTCTCACTCTTCTGCCTCAGGCTGGGTGCTCTCACCCATGTGTGAGCAGTGCATTAGTCTGGCTCTCTAGGTAGCTTTGTGCTTCATTTCTTGTCAGTCATGCTCATTTGAATCAGTGAATCATTTAGGTTGGAAGAGACCTCTGAGACCATTGGATCTGATCTTTGACTGATCACCACCTTATCAATGAGACCAGAGCACTGAGTGCCACATCCAGTCCTTCCTTGAACACCTCCAGGGATGGTGACTCTACACCTCCCTGGGCAGCCCATTGCAATGTTTAACAACCTTTTCCATGGGAAATTCTTCCTGATGTCCAGCCTGACCCTACCATGGCACAACTGGAGGTTATTTCCTCTGGTCCTGTCCCTGCTCCCTAGGAGCAGAGCCCAACTCCAGCCTGGCTGTCCCCTCTGTCAGGGAGTTGTGCAGAGCCAGAAGTTCCCCCTGAACCTCCTTTTCTCCAGGCTGAGCCCCTTTCCCAGCTCCCTCAGCTGCTTCTCACAGGACTGACTCTCCAGACCCTTCCCCAGCTCTCTTGCTGGACTCTCTGGACTCTCTCCAGCACCATTCTGTCAGCAGAGAACTGATTTTGTCCCCACCACTTTCTCAGCGGTGTCTGTACATTTTTGTGAGCATGGCAAAAAAAATAACCCTGTCAGCAACAGAAAAGCCTATCCTATGGGCAAACCACAAAAGACCACGAGCTCCTTTTTCACCCAGTACAGTGCATTGCACTGCGCTATTGTCCCCCAACGCCCTGCACTGCGTTAGAGGCTGCACGTATGTTGGGGCAGGTGATTTTTGACTGCACCCACCAACTTGTTACAAAGGCACGGAGTGACAGGACAACAGGGAACAGCTTGGACCTGACACTGGGCAGGGTTAGGGTTGTCTCCAGCTCTGGGGTCCTCTGCACAGGGACGACATGGAGCAAGTCCAGAGGAGAGGCACGAGGGATGGAATGCTACTCCTATGAGGAAAGATTCTCTCCTATGAGAGAACTGGGATTGTTCAGCCTGGAAAAAAGAAGGCTTTGTGGCCTCCCAGCACCTGAAGGGAACCTGCTAAAAAGAGGCAGAAACACTATTTACAAAGGGCCTGGAGTGACAGGACAAGGGGGAATGCGTTCAAACTGAAAGAGAGTAGGTTGAGATTAGGTGTTAGGGAAAAAATCTTCCCTGTGTCAGTGGTGAGGCCCTGGCAGAGGTGCCCAGAGAAGCTGTGGCTGCCCCTGGATCCCTGGAAGTGTCCAAGGCCAGGCTGGACACTGGGGCTTGGAGAACCCTGGGATAATGGAAGGTGTCCTGCCCATGGCAGGGGGTGGAACAAAATTATATTTAAGGTGCCTCCCAACCCAAACCACTCCGTGATTCTATTAAACCATGCTGCTGCAAGGTGTATCCCTTCAAACAGTTGCTTTGTCCTCAGTTGTCTTGAGAAGTATTTATGTAGGTCACTTAAAAATATCTGGGGTTTTACGGCGTGCCCCAGGCCTATGGCTCAGCCGTGAAGTGCCTGCCCTTCATCTGAAGGATTCCCAGCAGCCGACACACGTTTAGACACCATTTATGGGTGATTTTCCCTCAGATAAGGCGCGGAACCGTTAACTTGGTGCTCAGACACACAGCCCCGCACACTCCGAACGCCCTCAGGGAGCGGCGGCTGCGTGCGGGACGTGACCGGAGCTGGCGCCGCAGGCCCCGCCCCCGAGAGGCGGATCGTCTGCTGACGGACAGGACACTCGACCAATGGAAATGCAGAAGTGATAGCATGGCCCAATCGCTGACGGGAGGGGCGGGGCGAGGCGCTCTGGGTGGTGGCGGCGCGGGCGGCGTTGCGGCAGAACGCGGAGGCGGTGAAGCGAAGCGGGTTGATTGGGAGTGGAGTGATTCCGGCTGGCAGCAAACATGTCTCTCTCCAACAAACTCACCCTGGACAAGGTGGACGTGAAGGGCAAGCGCGTCGTCATGAGGTGAGGCGTTGCGGAGGGAATGTGCGTCCCCTGAGGGCCGCCCTGCTCCATCTTCCACGCTGGGGCCGGGCCGGAGCCCCCCGGCAAGCAGCCCCTCCTTGCCTGAGCCTGGCACGTGTCGATTTGTGTGGTTTTAGTTTTATTTTTTTTTTCTCTCTTTGGGTGTGGGAGAGGCTCCTGCATCACCGTGGAGCCGGCCTGGCTCCCCTGCGGGGGACGTGGCGGCCGGGCAGGGTGTAAATCCCGGCCCGGCTCTGCCGCCCTGGATCACCCCGCTCGCACATGTGTCGGTCACAGGCGGCTTGAGGGGAAATCCAGCCGGCCTGCCGTGCTTTTATTCCAGAGAACTACCCCCAAAAATGCCTGTTTCCCAGTTACTTTTTTTTCTCCTTCATGAAAATTCAAAAACCGTTGCAATTAAAAAAGTGAAGATACGGTTCTGCCCAGCTATCCAAATGGCAGTAATAACTTAGCATTTCGCAGGAATCAAATCATAGAATCACAGAACGGCCTGAGTTGGGAGGGGACCTTAAAGCTCATCTCTTTCCACCCCCATGCCAAGGGCACGAACACCTTTTGCTAGACCAGGTTGTTCCAAACCCCTTCTGGCCTGGCCTTGGACACTTCCAGGGATGGGCAGTCACCGCAGGTTGTCAGCCCATCCTGCTCTGAAACCCTAAAATAGGCATTCATAGCTTATTTATAAAGCATCAGTGCCTGAAAGCCTCATATTGAAATTGTTGCCAAATCCTGGGAGATAAGGGCACCACGGTGCATCGTGATATGTCCTGCTCGAAATACTTTTATTATAGGGTAGTTTGTTCAAGGTCACTATAATGTGACTACTATGTGTATGTTATCTACTCTGTGAGTAGGCAGGGATAGCAAAAGTATAGTTCCTCTTACTCGCAGTCTGACAGACAAATTGCTCTTTTTACCCTTTGTCTCTTCAACCTTGTTTTGAACTAGTTCCCTAAAAATTTGGTTAACAGAAACCAGCCCATGTAGCAAGTACTGAAGAAGCTTGCTCAGGATTTCCGTGCACTTTCTAAGTCTGGTACAACAAAAGATCTTTCTATCTCTGTAGAAGTCTGTACCTGACTATTTTTTTGGCCATCTGACTGGGTTTTTTTTTTCCATTTCTGAGTCATGTTACAGAGAGTAGCAGTGCATGGGCAGGCGGTTTGTAACAGGCATGGGTTTGCCTGCTCAAAATCTCCGTTAATTAATGCTAATTAATTAATTTTGCTGTTCTGTGAGGGACTACCCAAACGCAGCAGGTGAGCTGCCAGGCTCCGTGTCTCCTGCCTGCATCTCATCTGTCTGAAACGAGTCACCACGTGCTCTCAGTAGTACTAAAATCGATACCTCTTCTTTTTCTCCTCGTGTGCATCGTAATTTTGGCGTACTCACATCCTGCTTACCTTCCGGTCCGAGTGCCGAAGCTTCAGGAAAAGCTGAGAATGGGGAGGAGAGGGGGCTCAGGGGAGCTCGGGTTTCAATGGTCTGCAGGGGGGAAGAAGGCTGAGCTGGACCTTTCTTTTGTAGTTTTGATGGCTCTGTAAAGCAAACTGTTCTTTTATTCTCTCCTTTTAGGATAATGGTGCTTTTCTTTGCCCCTTCTAGAACTCTGTGCTGTGGGGCTGCCAGTTCAATTTCTTTCTGCTCAGCTACTCCTGTTTTGCTGGCAGCTTTTGTCCTTCTCATTTGTTTCACGTGCTGAGTGGGCTGCGGGGGGGATTCATTCCCGAAGTTTGCTGCACTCGGATGTTCTTTAATGTGCAGAAAGATGAAGGATGCACACTCTGCTCTCTGCCATCCGCTGTTCCAGCCGCGGGTGTTCCCTCCCGGAGCTCAGTGAGCAGTTTCTGCCGCCGCGGTTACGCAACGCGGCTTCCTGCACATGGGCAACAGGGATGCCAGGAGAGAGGGCTGGTGAAACTCCTCCCTGCCAGCCCTTCAGCTGGCACGGGTCAGGAAGTCACCTCAAGATCCAAGTCAGGTCTTCCAGGGAGAATGTGATAAGCCACAGCACTCGCTGCAGGGAGATTAGAGCTGCAGAGGACAGAAATTAAAGCTTCCTTGAACTGCCTGCTGGCCACAGTAGTCCAGTTGAGTATTTCAGAAACCTCATTAGAAAACACAAGGTCGTTGTTCATTCCCTTTCCTTTGGATGTTCCTCGCTGGGGATCTGAAATCGTATTGTTTAAAAATAAAAAGTTCTGTCTGGGTTTATTTCCTGCTCAGCATTACTGCTGCTCTGCTCCTGAGCATTAGGATGTGTTGGTGGCCCAGCTTTCCTGCGTTATTCTGGCAGTGGCTGCTCTCCATTTGTGATGTTATCACAAGCAGAAATGGCTGATAACATCTTGATTTCAGAATGGAACTTGTTGACAGGGCAGAGGTGAACATCTGACTCTAATTGTAATGCTGCTTTTCTAGCCAGCACCTTCACTGGCAGGTTCCCTCACTCATTCGTTGAATATTTAAAATTAAATAAAACAAATAAGTAATAAAATAAATTTGTTGAATATTTAATTTACATTCTGGTTTTGTTTTTTTTTTTTTTTTTAGGGTTGACTTCAATGTTCCAATGAAGGATCACAAAATAACCAACAATCAGAGGTGAGCTGTGATTTCCATCCCAGCTGGAGGCCCCAAAGTCTGCTGTGTCTCTGACCTCACCCCAGTACCTGGGGCATTACCATGATCAGGCTGTCTTTGCTCATACCAGAGTATTAAAGGTGTCAGAGAAAGTCCAACAGTTCTTAATTAAACCCCCTGCAGTTAGCAAACTACACTTAATTACGAGGCTGATACTCACTGTGGCTGCTCTGGAAAGCATATAGAAAAAAATCTCTTATTTTAGAGATCCTAAACTCCCCAAGTTTGCCATGACCATTTCACAGCCACATCCCTCAGGCTGTGTGTGACAGTTTCTCTGTTTGTTACTATCCAGAAGTGTCTGTGCCTCCTGCTTACCCCGGGGCTGTGTAATTTGTTGACTTTGTTAGAATAATTGTTGCAGTGCAGCGCACAAAACCCTGGGGTTTGGAAACAGTGATGCCAGATGTCTTGTCCTGCCTGTCTGCCACTTGCAGGCAGGTGTCACTTTTGTTCACTGATTCTCAGTGCTCATCATTTCCCTGTGGGTGCAAGATCAGAGTAACCAGGAAGCCTGGTGGTGTTCAGGTGTGTCCTGGCATTTCTTAGCTCAGCAATCAGCAGAATTTAGATTACAAAATGCATTTTAATTCCATGTCCTACAGGGCTTGGAAGATAACAGTGAAATGTATGAAAACAGGTTGGGATGGAGAATTTTGTTGATGCTTTCTTAAGGAATTCTTCTGTCCAGTTCTTGTGCTGTTTCTTTTGTCGTTTTTGAGGGACAACTCCTGGGGCTCATATGTAAGTGATACTAATCTGCTTGCCTGGTAAACTCTAATGGAGTCCTTGTTAATTAGTTCTTGTGTGCTGTTACAGAATCAAGGCAGCTGTTCCTACCATCAAGCACTGCTTGGACCATGGGGCCAAGTCCGTGGTTCTCATGAGTCACCTGGGTCGCCCTGACGGTGTCCCCATGCCTGACAAGTTCTCCTTGGCCCCAGTAGCTGTGGAGCTGAAGGCACTCCTGGGCAGGTAAAGTGGAAAAGCAGCCTGCTGTGCATCAGGCCCTCCCTGCCAGGGCACCTGCATGGTTTTCTTCCCCCCAGGAAGTCGCTGGTGAGGTTACAGTGCGTGTCTTGTGTTTGCAGGGAGGTGTTGTTCCTGAAGGACTGTGTTGGTCCTGAGGTGGAGCAGGCCTGTGCTAACCCTGCTGCTGGCTCAGTCATCCTGCTAGAGAACCTCCGATTCCATGTTGAAGAGGAAGGGAAAGGCAAGGATGCTTCAGGGAACAAGGTGAAACTTCAACTCTGGCTTTCATGTCTGCCTGCTCTGGTCTTACCTGCTCTGGTCTTACCTGCTCTGTGCTGCAGATTGATGAGGAGCCTCTCCAGAGCACTGATTGTGAACCTGCTGGTAACAGGATGCCAGAGGTCTTTAGTTCAGTGTGTCCCACTCTTGTGCAAAAGTTTTGAGTGCAATACAGTGGATTTTTAAGATGAAACAGCTCAAGTGAAAGGCTATAGATAATTGTCAAAAAGGGAGAAAGAAAGCAGAGCTGTGCAAGAAACTGCTGCTTGTTAGGTGTCAGTTTTGGATGTCTGAAAGGAAAACCAATTTGGAGACAGTTTGTTGCCACCCGACCCATAAGAATGTTGGTTGTTTTTTGGATTATATGGCTAATATTTCTGCAGCACAGGAATTATCAAACCCTTGTCTAAGCCTGTCTGCTCTTCAGAGTAGTTCTCTAGAACCAGGCTGCCTTGAACCTCTGACATTTTGTTGAAGGTCAGCAGAGTGCTTGCTCCAGACAGCTGCTTTTCTTAGCAGTGGTGACCCCGCTGGCTTTACAGAGGCCTTGGCTCTCTTCAGACCCAGTGCTTGGAGGGAATGCTGACATGGAGTGGTGCCCTTTATGGGCTGACACAGGACTCCTGCAGCTTGGGAACACAGCACAGAGTGGGTGAGCCTGTGCAGATGGCAGGGAGAAATTGGGCAAATCTGGAGTTACTCACTGCTAGAATTGTGTGCCACTGCAAGTCTCACGGCAGGGAAAAGAGTGGGACAGGAATTTCATTTTCTCTGGGAGACAATACTTGGATTTGTGTGTTTCTGTAATTCCCAGGTGATTTAGTTGGGTGTGTGCATATGGAAGCACACACTGCACTGATCACAACAGGAGAGATGCCAGTGACAGCTGCCTCTCAAGGAAACAGTGATACAATACAGAATTGCAGTTGCTGACTGGTGCTTGAACTGTGTTTTTCCCAAGCAGATGCAGTGGTAGTGGTCCCTGCTGTCAGGGCCCCTTGTGTTCTGCTCACAGATGGTTCTGACTGGAGCACTTAGTCTCTGCACAGCCAGGTAGTTTGCTGAGTGAAGGAGCAGTTGGCAGCATTGTTCTACAACCTGTGTGGTCCTGCTCAGGCTCTGCTGAAAGGGGGCCCCCAAAGCTGTGCTGCCATCTCCTGCAGTGCCTCCCTGCCATTGTCCCCGTGGTGTCACATCTGGGGGCTGGCAGAGGCCTGTGGGGTGATGAGCTGGCCCCCTTGGGGAGGGGCAGGCCTGATGCAGTCTGGGCTGTTCCTCTGCAGCAAGTGGCTGTCAGCTCCCTCTGGGCACTCAGCTGCTGCCCTGGTGAGCTCTGCTGTCCCTTCATGGGGGGAAGGAAAGCTGAACTGTAGAAACCATCCTGTGAGGATTTGGGGGAGTCTTTAAACAGAAATACACCTGATCTTACCCACTACACTTACCTCCACATTTCCAGCATTGGCTACTTCACTGTGGCCTGTTTTAGTGTGCATACCTTTATCAGTTAATCCTCGTTGGTTAATCCTCAGTGCAGTGGCTAAATCAGACCTTTTACCCATGTCTCTTGGAGACTGTGCTTGCTTTGTTCAGTGAGTGAGCATGAATTTGTTAAACCTGATCTCAGCATTGCCTTGTCTCTCCACACCCTTCCTGTGCTACCTGTGTTCACCACACCACACTGGAAATCTGTTGGAGAGAGACTGAAAGGTTTGTGGTGCTGCAGCTCAGAAGTGGGAACAGTCTTCAGCAACAGCAGTCCAGGGGAGTTTAAAGTGGAGTTTAAACCATTTAAACATTTTTCTTGCTCCTGCTGGACTGGGAAAAAGCAAATGAAGACAGTGACCCACTGGATGAACTGATGAGTTTCTCAAACAGACCTTTCCTTTGTGTTTCTGAGTAAGATAGCTGACTTTCAGCTTAGATTCAATGTCTCAGGGTACAAACTTGTCCTTCTTTCTCTTTTTAGATCAAGGCTGAGCCTGCAAAAGTGGAGGCTTTCAGAGCCTCCCTTTCCAAACTGGGAGATGTCTATGTCAATGATGCTTTTGGCACTGCACACCGAGCTCACAGGTGGGTACCTGTTCCCTTCCACAGGCAGAACTGCAGAACAGTTTCTCTGTGGAAACACACCAGATATTGCCCCCAAGGAGTTTCAATTTCCTTTTGGGCTTATTCTGCTATCACTGTGCTGTGTTTGTTCCTCAACAGTGGATTTACTGCAGGTAGTTGTCATCAGTGTATGCTCTTTCAAGTTTGTTTCTGGGTACAGGAGAAAGCTGAAACAAGATTTTAAGACTTTCACTCACTTTTATTAGACTTTGAAGATCTAAAATTACTTGTATAAACTGTCTTGCAGTCACAACAGCCCTCTTTTCCAAATGATTAATTGCTCCAGAGTGATTATTTTCATGGAGTATGTTTAGATATGTGTACTTGCAGACTGCAGTGGTCCTCTTGGAAGAAGAAATCTTTGCTCTTGGCTATTCTTATTTGTCTCCCAGTGTCTTGGAGCACTAGCTGAGATGATAAATGTCTTGCAAATCAATATTTCTATGCAAAATCAATGTCAGAAACGAAGCATGTACAGCTGTTTTATCAGACTAGGAAAACAAAGCCCCTGTGTGTGTTTTCCTGCAGGTGGTAGCTGTTCTCATTGCTGCAGCTGACTAAAGGGCTGGCTTTGTAATGCTGTGAGACATGGGGGTGTTTCTACATGTGAATTTTTCCTTTCCTCACTTTTTACTTTAATTCTGCAGCTCCATGGTAGGTGTCAATCTGCCTCAGAAGGCTGCTGGCTTCCTGATGAAGAAAGAACTGGATTATTTTGCCAAGGCCCTAGAGAGTCCAGAGAGACCCTTCTTGGCGATTCTTGGAGGGTAAGACTCAAGAACATTGTGACTGTATTTCTCTAACTCCCCTAACAAATGACAAGTTGTTTTGGCTTGGTTTAAGCCACTGCTTTCCTTTCAAATGTCCCTGCAGTTCAGATTTGTAGCTGACTCCTGAGATTAGAGAGGAGCCAACTGACACATCTGCTCCTGTGATGATCCAGTCTGGCTGCTCATTGTCTCTCCTGACCTCTGCTGTTCCCCAAACTGAGACAGTCCCCAGCAGTTTTTTTGCCCAGATGAGGCAGTTTTTCACCCAGCAGAGCAGTTAGAGCCACGTGATGGCCCAGACATTGTCAGTGACCTTTCCCCCCAGTTCAGGGTACAGGAGGGCTCAGGCTCAGCGCTCTGTAAACTGACATGACCTCTCATCATGCAATGGGGCCATGCTGGGGCTGCATGGGCTCTGCTTCTCTGCAGAAATATTTAATTGGAGCCAGTTTTCACCACGTGTGTGCCCAGTCCAGCACTGCAGCTCTGCGAGGTGCATTTCATCAGGTGAATTAACTTGGCTGGGCAGTCAGGAGAAATCAGGCTCTAAAGGGCCAAATGAGGTTTATATTTAAACAGAAAAAAGAAATGGAGGGCTGAATAATGCTCTAGTAAGTTGAATTTTAATGCTGGCCTGCTAACTTGCAAAATTCTCTTTTTGCCCATTGCCAACCATTCTTTTGTTGGATGATTCTCTAGAACAGCCTTGACATACCATAGTCACAATATTCATTATTTATTCCTTTTCCTTTTCTCTCTCACCAGAGCCAAAGTTCAGGATAAGATCCAGCTGATCAATAACATGCTGGATAAGGTCAATGAGATGATCATTGGTGGTGGAATGGCATTCACCTTCCTCAAAGTGCTCAACAACATGGAGGTATGAGGAGAACAGTTCTGTGTCTGCTCCTAGTGGGGAATGTGGTCTGAATGCCCCTTACATCCTCTGGGATTGAGCACTGGCTGCCTTGGCTCTCTGCAAGAGTGGGGAGCACTGAGAAATTACTTGACAATCCCTTTGCAAAACTCAGATTGCTGCTGCATGTCTCTCCATGTGCTTTAAGAAAATCTTTCCAGAATTGCTGTCTGAGCAGTTTGGGTGCTGATATTCTCTTTTGTCACGACCAGGAGCTAAACAAACACCTCTGAATTTTCCCAAATGTTTCCTTTAGATTGGCAACTCTCTGTTTGATGAAGAGGGATCAAAAATTGTCAAGGACCTGATGGCCAAGGCAGAGAAGAATGGTGTGAAGATCACTCTGCCTGTTGACTTCATCACTGCTGACAAATTTGATGAGAATGCACAGACTGGGGAGGCCACAGTGGCTTCAGGCATTCCTGCTGGCTGGATGGTAGGTCTGAATGGGAAAGGGAGTGACAGGAGGAGCAGTAAGGAATAGAGTGGGTAGGACACCTCTTAAAGGAGTAAAAAGAGTAATTGTGAACCTTGGCAAATGTTTCTGAGGGCAATCAAGCTGTGTAGAGCTTGTTGGTTTAATGAACTTGAAGCCCTGTTGTTTGTTCTGAATTTTTAAGTCTAAAGTAGCTTTTGAGAGATTTGTATTAAAACAGCAAAATTCTTCTCCCAGCTTGCAGATGTGAATGCAGTAGAAATCACTTTTATTTGACTGGAATTTAAGTAGGGTTGGCAAAGTTTTCTAACTAAGGCTTCAAGAATCTGACATTGATTTAAAATTGACTTACTGGTGTTGTTAGAAAGATAAATACTTACTCCAGGCTCCACCCTCCTGCAGCAGCTGCTGGCAAATCTGTGAATACAGAGAAACTTCTGTTTCATGTCTGGAGTGAGGGGGAAGCTTCAGGCTGGGCATGGGTGATTTGAGCTGAGGGTCAGCAGTGAGTGACTTCTCTTATTTCCCTTAGGGCCTGGACTGTGGCCCTGAGAGCGTGAAGAAGTTTGTTGAAGTTGTGGGAAGGGCCAAGCAAATCGTGTGGAACGGTCCAGTTGGGGTCTTTGAGTGGGACAAGTTTGCCAGAGGAACCAAAGCCCTGATGGACAAAGTGGTAGAAGTAACTGGAAAAGGCTGCATCACCATTATTGGTAAGCAGTTGTGTTTGTTCCCAATTTTCTAAATGCACAAAGGAAGCTTCTGCTGGTCAGCACTGTGTTAAAAATACTCATCAAATTATTTTCTTTTCCCCACATTCTCCTCTGTCCTGCGGTGTGGGCCTTCAGTTGGACAAAATCTGAATTTGTGGTGTGTCTCATGGATTCTGTTTATGCTGCAGGTGGTGGAGATACAGCTACTTGCTGTGCCAAGTGGAACACTGAGGATAAAGTCAGCCATGTCAGCACAGGAGGTGGTGCCAGCCTGGAGCTGCTAGAGGGTAAATCCTCTTTTATCTTCATTTGTTTGAGTAAATGTGGAGTTCTGGGTGCTTTACCGTGTGTTGGTAGTCAGGAAAGCACAACAACAGAGGAATGGCTTTTCTGTCCCACTATGTGGAGTTAGTTACGTGTAGATTTGGAGCCACAAGCTCCTCTTGCTGCTCTGTAGCCCTCACAGAGGAGGAGAGGAAGGAAAATGGAATATTCCTGCAAACAGCACAACATGCCTCTCCCAGAAAGCAAAAATACCGGGATAGAAAATAAGAGTGGGCTGGGTTTTGTCACTGATCCCTCAGGACATGCCAACCAGCCTGTTTAAAATGCCCCGTTACTGTTGAGGAAGCCTCATCAGAACAGTCCGGAATTCTTGCCAGAAGTCTCCTCCTGGTTGGAATTCCCTCGGTTTTGGGGAGCCCTCTAGTGCTCACCGACAAACCTGCACCAGGGTACTTGGAATTCAAAATGGTGAGCACTGTGGGGATGCTTGTAACGACTTCCATTGTTCTCTAAACGACTTTTCATTTCCTCTGGTAATTCGCCGTTTCCCAGTGTGTGTAAATTATCCAGTGCTGTCAACTCCTCTGGAGAGGAGAGACTTCAATAAACTGCCTCGCAGCTGCTATTTCCAGGAGTAAGATGGGAGACAGCTTTTGTTTCTGTTGCCTAGGGAGTGATGGGGAAGGGAAGGAATGCAGATGGCTCGAAGGAAACGCTGTGTATTCAAAAGCACCAACTTGTCTAAGCTTTGGCCCAAAATATGGGTTTGTGTGTGTGATCTTTTAAATGTAACGGAAGTCTGGCTAATTAGAAAAGCTTCTGAAGATGGAAAAAAAGGGGGGGAAAAAATCCCTGAAAACTCAGCAAACTAGGGAGTTGTGAACAGTGTTACAATTCAGTCCTGCTGCACAGCCTGAGCATTAGAAAGTTGTTTTTCTGAGGAAAGGCAAAACCACAGTGGTGTCTGTTCATTATTAAAGTAGGACAAAGCTAAAAATGCTTTAGAAAACATTCCACTTTATTAATCTAGGCCCTTGTACTCAAAGATGAGCAAATTCTTTTATTCCATCAGTTGGAAAGAGACATTTACACATTTCAACCTGGGTGTTTTAGTCACAGTTTAAGACTTGAGACTCATAGGAGGCTTTTTCTCTCAATTCCTAAAATTTCCACCACACTGCCCAGAATTCTATTTACATGCCACTAGGGATTTAAGAAAGTATGCAGCAACTCCCTAAATCGAATCAAAAATCTGTTTGCCATCAAATTGAATGGAAAAGGATGTTAGGTGCTTGGACCTGGCCCTAGCAGAGGCTTGGACAGAAACGTGCCATTACTGTTAATTTTGGATTGATGGCTGGGCTGTGTTAGGAATCTCCCTGCTGACATCTGAGTGCAGCTGTGCTCTTGGTGCCTTGGGAAGGCTGACCTGAAACAGAGACTGGACAGAGCCAGGGAATAAAGTAGGGATTTATTGAAAGGCCTTTAGGAGGGTCCACCTTGGGCAGGACAGGGCCTGACCAGGGCTACACTCAAAGTGGACTAAGAATGGTCTCAAAATGACTGACTGGTCATGAGATGTTACATTTTTATCAGTTTTGGTCCATTTGCATATTGGGGTTTAATTGTCCAATTCCAGCTCCAGGTTGTGAGGTCCCATCCTTCTTGTTCCTCCCTTCAGCCACCCTTGTTTGTGCCTTTGGGGCTGAAAGTTGTCCTTGGTGTGCAGCAGGAAAAGGATTTGTTTTGTCTCCCTGCTCTGTGAAAAGAGTTTACTAACACTGAATGTGAGCTCAGAGCTGCACCCCTGGGCAGCACAGAACCTGAAAAACATGAAAGCTGAAACTTAAAGCATCACTCTGGGTGGATTTACTGTGTTGAGCAGGTCCATGGAACCACTGTGGTCAGTGTGGAGCCAAACTCTTCCATTTTCAACCTTTAACTCCTGATTTACCTTTTTTTATTATGTATCTTTGAACGTTGCAGAGTCGTTTGAGCACAGAGAGGTCCTTAACCCTGCTGCTGTGTTTTATCTGCCCCCCAGGTAAGGTTCTTCCTGGTGTGGATGCCTTGAGCAACGTGTAGAGAGCAGAGCCCCACGCCCCGGTCCCGTGCACAGCCCCTGAGATCCGACACTTCAGTGCTTCCGTGTTCCAGCTCTGCCAGAGGCACATCCCAGAATGTAAACCTTGGAACGGGACCTTGCAGCAGGAGAGAGCAGAGATTTTTTTTTTTCAGACTGCAGTTTACATGATGTGGGTTTGTCCACCGTTACCCCACTTGAATTAACGTAGTGAGTTGAAGCTGTTGTTGTGAATTTAGAGTGTATATATTTATATTTTGCCTTTTCAAAGAGATTAATCCCTGTTAGATGTATATCTCAGAAAGGAGTGCACTGTCCAGCTTCCACCCTAGAGGCATTTTCATCACTTGACACGGTTCAGAAACCAGAGGGGACTCCAGTTTTTTGGAGGTTGGTTGTAATAGCTGCTGAATAAACATATTTAAAGTGCTTCCAGTTTGTATGTTGTCCTTATTTCAGATTTTTAGAATGGTCTGCATTAAAATATCTTCTAGCATCAGGAAGCTGAGCTATTTGCTCTAATTACAATATTTGTAAATCTCCTTTTATGTTTGTCCAGTGGCTGTATAAGCACCCAGTCATCATCAAACTGAACTGGTTGGTAAGGAATTAAATTGCCACAGATGTGCTGTTAGGTTAAAACTTCACTGCCCCTCATAATAAAGTAAGGTGAAGTTTGGAATGTGCAAGTCAGATAAGGAAAATGCAAGTTCAACTGTTTGTCATCTACAGAACTTGCCTCATACTGGACAACTAATGTGTTTATCATCAGTATGTGGGGAATTTTGAGACTGAGGCAGGTGAAAATGAAATCCCAAGCCAACAGAATTGCAACATGCCTCTGTTCCAGTTTGTGGTCCTAAAAGCATTGAAAGTAGCATGGTAAAACTGCACAGTTGGACACAGCCAAACCTGGGGCTTCTCCAGCCTCAGCCTGGCCTTGGCTGTGGGTTATGGCAGCAGCCACAGCTCTGCTCTGAGGAGAGGCACTGCTCCAACTGAACTGCTTGTGGATCTTCCTGCTGCATCCAGGAAAACTGAGCATTGTGGGGTAGCCATTCCAGTGAAATCCTCAGCAGTGCTGCTCCCAGGAGGTTCTGCACAGCACAAAGGGATTAAGGATGAACCATGGATGGGAATCCCTGAGGTAAGCAACAGGTCACAACACAGATTCTGCTTTTCAGTTAATTTCTATGTATGAAATATTACCAAAACAAAATGAAAGTATGTGCTAGAACAGACGTACTCTGCCAATTTTACCTGGTCGTGAGGGGGTGTGAATTAAAATCCTATGATGCTGAAGTGTGGTAAAGCTGCTATGGAATATATACTTGTTGTATTTTAAAGGTAAAAGTGACTCTTGCAAAGAAAGTAGAAATAATACAAATTACTGCAGTGCTGTGGTCTCCTCTCCTCTTCCTCCCCTCCTTTGTAACTCTCCCAAGCATTGTCTGATGGCCCATGAATGATGCACGTTTTTGCTGTGCTGTGCTCATGTTTTCCAGGCAGGGGTGCAGACCTCCGACAGCTGCAGGAAAGAGGCAAAGAAAGGAGGGGGCTTGTCAGCCACAAAAAGTCCGTGGATTTTGGGAATCCAGTACTACAAAAACAAACATTCCACCACATCTTGTAACAGATCTGCCTTGTGTGGCTCTGGCAAACAAGGCCCTGTGACAGCACAGCCCCTTTTTGTGTCACTCTTGTGCCCCTGTGCTGCCTGACTCCCTCCCATGGAGCAATAACAGACTTTCCCCCAGCCCTCCTTTCTGGGTGTCTACAGTGGAAGGTTGGTGTGTGGCCACTACCTCTGCTGCCTTTTTCCTCTCTCCTTCAAAAGCAACAAAACAAAGCAGCTGGCTGTAATTAAATACACCAAGCAGTAATAAGGCTCTGTACACACAGATGTCTCTGCTTAAAAGCATTTTTCCACCTGACTTTGGATGCTTCCTAGTCACATCTCTAAAATATTCTTTTGTTTCCACGTGGCTTGCTTTGTGTACTGTTCTGTGTTCAGCACAGGAAACATGGCACAGCAGGGCCAGAGAGATACTCAGCTTTAAATAAAAATGGGTGAAACACATAACCACGAGACCACAGGAGCTGAACACTTGATAGCCAGGAGCCGAGTCTCAGTGGCAGAGTTTCCAGGGCCTTTGCTTAAGTTTTGCCTGCTAATACTTCTTGGACAGGTTGGCTTTTACATTTTTATTGCTTTTCTTGAAAGTTTCTATCAGAAACATTGTGGAAGAAAGATCAGAAGCAAAGCTGTTGCAGAAAGCTCAGGATGTGATGAAGGTAACAGATAGAGCAGGTTCAGGGGGCTGAGCCAGGTGAAATAAAAAGTAAAGGACTTAAATCCTTTGGCCACACCAACCCTGTGGAACACTCCAGGCTGGGGCAGAGGGGCTGGAAAGTGCCTGGTGGCAAAGGCCCTGGGGGTGCTGGGCAGCAGCAGCTGACCATGAGCCAGGTGTGCCCAGGTGGGCAGGAGGCCAATGGCACCTGGCCTGTCCCAGCCATGGGGTGGCCAGCAGGACCAGGACAGTGACGTCCCCCTGACTGGGCACTGTGAGGCCACTCCTCCAGTGCTGGGCTCAATTCTGAGTCCTTCACTTCAGAAAGGACATTGAGGAGCTGGAGCGTGTCCAGGGAAGGGTCTGGAGCCCCAGGAGGGGCTGAGGGAGCTGGGGAAGGGGCTTAGCTTGGAGAAAAGGAGGCTTAGGGGGGACCCTCTGCTTCTCCAGAACTCCCTGACAGGAGGGTGGGTGTTTGGGTCTGCTCCCAAGCAACCAGTGATAGGACAGGGAAGGCTCAGGTTGGATATTAGGAAGAATTTCATCACACAAAAGGTAGTTAAACATCGGAAAGCGCTGCTCAGGGAGGTGCTGGAGCCCCCATCCCTGGCGGTGTCCAGGGAACGACTGGACGTGGCCCTCAGCTCTCGGGGCTGGCTGGCAATGTGGCGATCGCTCTCAGGCTCGGCTCCATGCTCTCAGAGCTCTTTTCCAGCCCCGGTAGTTCCGTGATTCCCCTGGGCCGAGGCGCGCTCCCCGCAGGCGCCCGGCGCTCCCCCGCCCGTGCGGAACTACAGCTCCCGGCCGGCACCGCTCGCCGGCCCGCCGGGGGATGCCGGGCGCCGTAGTTGCAGCCGCCTGCTGAAAGTTACCCACGGCATCGGCGGGAGGCCCTTTGCCGGAGCTCCCCGGCGTGGCTGAGCGCCGTGCCGGCCGCGGCAGCCCGCGGGGAGCGGCCCGGGATGGATGTGCTGGATGTGCGGGCGGCCGCGGGGCCCGGCGCCCCGGGGTAAGGGCGCTGAGCGCGGTGAGGGCGCGGCCGCGGGGCGAGGCCGGCGCCCGGCGCGGGGAAAGGCCGGCGCTGTCCCCTCAAGCACCGCCCGGGACGGGCTCCCCCGAGGCGGGGCAGGGCGGCCGGGTGTTCCCGCTGCCCTCACGGGGATCTCCTCCTCCTTGCCCGGGCGGTGCTGGGGCTCAGCCCGCGCTGCTCGGGGGCTCCGGGGAAGGTCGGGTGTGGGGAGGGGGCGAGGCTCGGGGGCTGCTGCGGGTGTGTGGGAGCCTTCCTTGCTCCTTTCCCGGCTCCATTGTCAGGGCCAAGTGGTGCCGGGGGTGTTTTGTTACCCGCAGCCTCTGCCCCTGTCTCCGCCGGGGATGGTCCCTGCTCTGCCCGGCTCCTCCCGCCGGCCCCAGCCACCCGCAGGAGCTCGCCCAGCCCTGTACTGAACAGAAACGTCTCCAAATCCTCCTGCTTTGATCTCCGAGAGAGCAGATTCGGAGGGTGATAATCCCCAAAGGGTTAAAAAGCTCTGCATCCGTGCCTTGGTTCGGCCGTCCCCGGTGCGGTCTGAGGGATTGTGGATTTCATTCACAGACTGAGTCAGGCAGGGCCATAAATATTCACCGTGACTTCCACAGCGTGGTCTAGAGCAGCTCAAACCCCGTCTGCCTCGATTGCAGGATGTCTTTTGGGGAAGATGAGGGCTGGAAAGCCAAATCTTCAGTGTGGAGGAGCTGCGGTGGACACAGGAGCAGGGCTGATGTTGAACACCCCCTGCTTTTCCTGGTGCTGGCACCAGCCAAGGCTGGCTGCACGTGGTGGGATAGCACAGAACTTCCATATTTCAGATTTCTCACAATATCCAGGCCCCGACTCTGGTCCTTGGCATCCTCACCTGCACTCTCCCGTCATAACATGCATAAAGAAGATCCCCACTCAGTTTTCAGGTTAGAATTTTCAGTGTCGCCTCTGATAAATGATTGTTAATTCAGCCCCAATGCAGTATAAAATGGAAAATTCCACTTCAGTTAATTTTTAATTTTTATTCCACTTCCTAATGACAATTTTTCATTAAGCATCTAATCACATCCTAGCATTTCTCCTCAGCAAGGCTCAAGGTGCTTTACAAAAGGGGGAAAAATATGATTATTCCAATTATCCCTATTAAGGCTTAGGTTCTAGGCAGCTTCTGCAGATAATATAAGCCATAAATAATGAAAAGTACAATCTAATTAGGAGAAATCTCCAGTTGTAAACTGAAGTGCCACACTGAAGAAGGCAGTATCCAAAGGCATGGCCTTGTAGCCTAATCTCCCTGATCAGAACAGTATCCCAGTAACCCAGGAATCTCCCCTCTCCTGACCTGTCTGCCCCAAGGACAGGTAATTCCATGTGCAGGATCCAAGGGAGGGAGTACAGTGACCAAAAGCAGCCTGGAGAGTGTTCTGCTGAAGTTCCTTGTTGTTTGAATATATGTCTTATTTTTACCAAAATATCCAGCCTGAGCTGAGCAGGGTTGGGCATAGAACTGATGGAGGATTTTAGCAGAAATAGAGTTTGAAAATAAGAAGCATTGCTTAACCTGCAGTCCAGAAGATACAAAAAACCCCCAAAAAAACGTTGTGGTCTGGATCCAGTTCATCCATGACCTAAATCTGACCTGAAACTTGCTCTGAGCACTTTGTCAAATTTCATCCAAGTCAGACATGGGCTTTTCCTGTTTGGGAATTTAGTTTGCTTGTGCTAAACTGGGTCTGTGTGTCCCGACACCTGCGTGTCCTGCTGGGGGCTGGCTCCATCAGGATTTCTGTTTATCCACATAATTCAGCAGCAGGACTACGTGGATGAAATCCTTGTTCTCATTCCAAGCACCTGCTGTCACATCTGAGTTATTCTGTGGGAATGTTTTTGCTCTGATCTGTGCTCACTGGTGACCTAATTGCAACCTTCTCGTTAGGCAGAGAAATTTCTGAGTTTGGCTTTGCAGTTCACCTTCTCAGCAAGTAAATCTCTGCTCTGTACCACCATCTACCATCACTTTAGCCCAGTGTTTATGAGGGATCATGAGGCTGGTGAGGGCAGTGTGTGTCTCTGCAGCAGCTTCTCCCACTGTACCATTGCCGTGTCTAACTCAGAGCAGGTGTAGACCATGTTATCAGTGAAAATTCCTGAGTCTGGTGATCTCTATCAGTGTTCTGACCACTAAAGGAACTGCACCTGTGTTAGTCTGGTGTTGAGTAATTTCCTTATAGGTTGGTGATGTAAGAGCAGCTACGAATAAAGCTGAAAAAGCCCAGACTGCCTTTCTGCCTGAGCAGGCTTAATCTTGGCCAAGCCGGTGTAATTTTCAAATGTAACTCCAAGGGATGCTGATTGCAAGTTACATTGAAATGAGTCTCAAAATCCCTTAGGGTCTTGGACAGACCTGTATCTTGACATACATGTGCTGTGATTTCTTCATTTATGTTGTGTTAACTGTAGGTCAGTCTCCTTGCTGGAAGCTCTGGGTGGTGAGGCATGGCTGGAGCTCCCAGTGGTGCTGCTGGTGGTACTGGGAGTGTGCTGCACGTGGCAGGGGAGCACCTGCAGAAAGGAGGAAGCTGGGGAGTGCAGACATTTTGAGCAGCAGAATGAGGGAGGGTGAGAGGGAAAAGTAGAAAAGTCAGGAATAAAAACTAAACCACCACCAGGGTTGTAGGTGATGATGGGTTCCTTAACAACATTCTCGTGTGCTGCTTAGGAGAGGGAGGAGAGAAGAGCCTTCCTAGAGAGGTGCATTTCCACACAGTGAAGCCTTTGGTCTCTTCCCTTGCACATTTGTAGAGCGCTCACAACTTTCTTCCTCTTACCCCAGGAGACATTCCCATTTTCTTTCATTTACCAATGTTGGGAAGGGGATGAGGCACTGTTGGGCTTCCTTATTAACTTGGGAACTGTGGAAAGCTCCACATAAATCCCTGAATTTCACAGTCCTGATAGAAGGAGGTGTTTGTGGAGTCGAACAAGGTGGAGGTTCCTGCACAGGGAGGGTTTGATGCTGTCCCAGTCCTGAGCCTGTGACTTTTAATCCTGCCTTGCTTTGAAGTCTGAAGCTCAGGAGTCTGCATTAATGATCAAGGGGCAAAGCTGAGTATGGAATTCCCATGGCACAAAGGTAAAGGTGTGGGTAGGAATGTGGGAAGACAATATTTAAGAGCAGTCTGGAATGTATAGTTAATAATATTAAAAAAGTAATCATGTTAATTTCCTATAGGTTCTCAAGGCTTTGAGCATCTTCTCATCCCTTGTAGCTCACTGGTCTCTGGCTGGATCCTGTCCTGTCCACAATATTAAATTCCTTGAAGAGTAGAAAACGTCAGGTTTGAAAACTCTTGTCCTTCTCTGCAGTTGGAAACTTGCTGTGCCCCTTAGGCAGGAATGTCTGTTCCTCATGCAGTGTTCCAGAGCTGTGCTTGGCATTTGGCTGTCACTCCATCCCACTCTGCCAAGTGTCAGTGATCCCTGAATGCTTAAAAAGTTCCTTGGGACTCTCAGCAGATGTGAAGCTCTTCTAAATTTGAGATTTGTCAGGAGCAGAATGTGTTAGAACAATTATTCCTGACTTTGACTTACGACTGTTAAAACTCACTTATTTTTACCACAGAACGTGTTCTTTTTAGGGCTCTGAGCTGTTTCTCTAATTCAGGAGCTGTTTTTCCCAATTTTTACTTCATAAAGGAAAATAGTCAAAAGGGCTGTGTATCTCACTACACATCATATACAGATATATACACCATTATGAAGTCTTGTGTTTTTTTCTTTTGTGAACACAGGATTTCTTTATGTATTTAATTCCATAGTGTAAATGAATATTTATGGAGGTGTCGAAGGTTTTTGGGTCAGCGGTGACAGGTAAAAATTTGATCCAAGTGCCAGGAGAAAAACCCCTTCTTGTCCCCAGGGAAGTAAAAAGACAAAATATTTTAAGCTATTGAACGTGCCCTGAGCTTTAGTTCATTAGCTAAGAAGGAGTAGGATGTCTTTCCTCAGCTACATTCAAAACTGAAGAACAAAAAGCTACCTTGAAAAATGGCCTTTGGGAAGCAGATGGCAGAAGCCAAGAAACTCGAGCCCTTTGCTAATGAATACTCTGTCCTTAACATTGTCCCTTTTGTGTCCCACACTTCCATGAGCTGCACATGGATTCAATTTGCCCATTTTTAACCCTTCTTCCTGGTGTGTGATCCGAGCACAGGGAGCTGGGACAGCTGGCACTGAGGTGCTTGGCTTGGGGTTTATTTTTGCTGCCTCTTTGTCCCTGTGCAAGCTCTGGCTCAGGTGTGTAAGGCAATCCAGGAGACACGGCTTGGGTGCATCCTGGGGAGAGGGAATCAAAGCTTTTCCAGCTTCCTGGCAGAGGGTGGAACAGAGCCAGGGCTGGGAGCAGGTTTGCTTTGATGGAAACACAGCCACATTCCCACTGTGGCTCCCGTCGGGGAAGGTGTTGGAGCTGTGCTAGGACTCTTTTAAGGAGAGCTGTTTTTCTTGGCACAGCCCAAAAATTGATGGAAAGTCAGGGTGGAGCCAAGGGATTTGGCATCATGGGAATTTCTCACACCAGCTTGTCTTTGTGTGGCAGCACCACAGAAGTGCTTTCTGCTGAGAGAAGCATTTCCATCAGGTGTTTATTTGAGACAGTGAAATTTATTCCAGTGAGTGATGATTGCCCAGGGTAACTGCAGTTCTTAGTAATGACTGCACTGTTTCCAAAAGCATAGCTAGCTCCTAGAGGTGCTGTTTGCCAGATTGTTAGGGATCTAATTGATCATCAGTTCAAAACAAAAATGGCATTTCATATCAAGCACGTAATGCACTTTCATCCCTCATTTTTCTCTCGATAACTGTTGAACAAAGATCACCAGCAGAGAGTGCTGGTGCTCTTCCAGAATGTGGCAGCAGCTTTTGAAATTGATTGTAAAATCTAATCAGACTTTATTCCATAATTCTATTTTTAGTTTTTCATTTACATGAAAATGAAATGTTAATCAATTACCTGCAACTTGATATCTTACTCTCTCTAATTATAAGTCTTTTTGCAGCTTACTACAGGGGAAAGACTGTTTTTAGGAGCACATCTGTGTATTCATAAAAATCCTAATTGGCACTTTTTGAAGCAGTTATTTAAGAGAAATTAATCTATTTCGTTTCAATATGGCGTTTTTTGCCTAACATTTTTTCTCCTTTCATTTCTCTTCTTTAATTTCATGTTCAGAATAAGCTGGTCACTCTTTGGTACAGCTTCTCTGTAGCAGGGGAAGATGGTTCTGCTCCTGCAATTAGCAGAGTTCTTGCAAAGCACACAGCACTCAATGTTTCACTGAGATCACGCCTTTACCCTTCCCAGCCAGAGATTGCTGTTGGCTGGGCCTCTTTCATTTCTCACTTTTGAGTCTGCTTCTGCCATCAGCATTAAAAATGAGTTTTAAATCAAAGATCACCCCCTGTCCCCCATCCCTGTGGTATTTATCAATACAGCTGCACCATTTTAAGGCCTGGAGGCTTTGAAGAGGTTGGGCTTTTTGGTATTAAATCAGCCATGGTTGTCCCCCTCTTAGGCTTTATGGTCATTGAAATATCAGGATTAGCAAATCTGGTTTTTGCTGCAGAACCTGCTGTACATCTTGTTCACTTGTAATTTCACACAATCTTTAGTCCTTGAGAGCAAACAAATACTGTGCTGAAGTTCAGTGCCCCCGTGCCTTACTCTTGCAGTTCACTATGGTCCAAATCCACTGGAAGTTGAGGGAATATTTCAATTAATTCCAGCAGATTTTACAAACACATCTCTTTTTAAGGAGACTTGAGAGGTAAGACTGCAGAGAAGCAAGGGAGTGGTCAACTTTCCTACATCAAGGTTGTTAACATCAGTTAACAGTTAAAGACATCAGTTAAAGGCTTACAGGTCCTTCTTTGGGAGGAGAGCAGTGTTTTGTAAGGAAATCCCTTTGTCCAGACAAACCTTATTTTGCCCAAACTACATTTAACTGTAGGGCGCTGAGGTGTGAATGCGTGTAGGGCAAAGCTGAAACATTTGTTTTTCCATAGTTGGCAGTTGTTTACGGCTCTCCTGGATACAGGGCTCTCTTCTGCATTTCTGCACAGACAGGGGCCAAGGTTCAGCAGTTAGAATAATTCTCCTTACAGGTGGTACCTGATCAATCACCTCACGAGTGACATGTCACTGCTGACCTCTATATTACATTTCACCGTGGTAAGCTGTTCCTTTTCTCCCCTTTCCTTGCAGGCCTTTTCTTCACCCCAGGAACCACGCTGCACTTGAGTTACAATCCATTAGAGGCACCTCCCAGACTGACAGACTTTTAAAACCCTTCACACGCAGCAGCATGAAAAATCTGAGATGGGCTGGGGCTGTGTTAGAGTGTAAATCACAGCAGAGACAGGACACGAAGTTGGCTGTGCAGAGGTTTCTATATCAGTTACTTCTCTCCCAGAAGTTACGTGGTCATCAAAGTTTTATTGTGTCGGATTGGTAAAATAATACACTTGTGTAGAAAGACACAGCAGTTATTTAGTGAGGGCCAGAGGAATAAGTAGTGTGTGATTGTTCCTGCTGGTGTGTTTTGAGAAGTAGAATTTTTCCAGCAATTCCACGCATGTCAAGTTTGATGGTGGTCATTTCTGGTGCTCTTGATCTGTGAATAGCTGTCCTTGCCATCTTGGTGAATAATAGCTCGTGTAATTCATGCCTCAATCTCTCGTCTGTCTGATTCTGTTTCCCTTGAGAAACGGTGGTTGCTCCTCAGCCATACCCAACAGCAGGACCTGAGGGTGCCTTTCAGGCCTTGTTACAGCTCAGGGCTGGATGTGGCAGCAACAGCAAATCCTCTGCAGGTGACTTAAGGATGGCTGTGGCCACCCTGAAGGTGCTGGATGCTAAAACCAGGTGGTGAAACAGCAGCTAAAGCTGCAGTGCTGCATGTCTGAGCTCACTGGACATGTGGGCAGCAAGGCAGGGCCTCTGCAAGTGCAGACTGAACTCTCAGCCTGACTTTAGACCAGCCACTCGCCCTTCTGGTGCCTTGGTGCTTTCTCCTCACATTTCTTGTGATTTTTACAAGGTTTTGAAATCTTTTAGTCTTGTTTTGATCTGTATTCCCAAACGTGTTGGTTTGCTTACTTCATTTTCTTTAATGAGTATCTGTCAAACTGACCTGGGAGTGTCCAAGGCCGGGCTGGATGGAGCGTGGAGCAGCCTGGGACAGTGGAAGGTGTCCCTGCCCATGGCAGGGGGATGGAATGAGATGAGCTTTAAGGGCCCTTCCAACCCAAACCATTCTGGGATTCTGAGTTTGGCTTCTATGATAAGAAATACACTCTCCCTTTTCAGAAATTCCTGTTCCTTGCTCCTGCTCACATTCCTGGCAAACATCCTCAGCTCCTCTTCTTAGTTTTTTTTACAGTTTCTTTGTGTTAAGGTCTGTTTACCGTAGGGTCATTATTTTGCCCAATAATGTCTTTTATAGACAAAGAACCCCTCACTTTGTTGGGGACGTTCTGTCTGGCCCCAAGAGCTAAATGCCACATCTGAGCTCTGCTAACTCTTTACTTTTATGTGCAAGAAGAAAAGCTCAGTTAAACTGGCCCGAGATCAGAGGTGCAGGGAAATGAATTCAGGCCCCTGTGCAGTGTGCTGAGTGGGTGCTGAGCTGAGCTGTGCTGTGTCTGTACAGGAGGGATAACATCAGCAGCTTCCTGAGCTCCAGCTGCTGCGGACAAAGGGCAGCACAGTTACAGCCATTCCTGGAGGGAGGAACTTTAAGATGGAGGAATTTTAAAGAATGTGAAGGACAACCTCTTAAAAAAATTGTAGGTGGAGCAACCCCAGGTTTTCCTAAACCCCGAGGTTTTTTTTCTCCTACTTTGAATTAGTTGCCGTTGTAGTGCTTACCTTTTGTGCTTTTTAGCACAACCACTGTGACCTTTGTGTGATTGCATAAATTGGCCCGAGCACGCTGGAACAGTTATTAGGAACCCCTTTCTTGTGTTGTTTCCTGAATTCCCACATTGTGGCGTGATGTGTGTATGGAAACTGCTCGCTTCCTCCGCTGGCAGCCGTTCAGATGTGTGCTGGAGCTCCTGAGCACCCGCCTGGGCGGGGAGCTGGGTGAAGGGAGGATACGGGGGGGGGAGAGTGTTTTAAGGAAGAGAAGTTTTGGATTTCACGCAGCTTTGTTCTTTTGCAGTCCCGATAAGGCTGGTATCTCCAGCGGTGTGGGTTGAACATCAGCAGCGCTCCTGGAACAGGCAGCAGAGGAGCCGAGGTTAACACGCCTCGGGCAAGGCTCGCTGCTCCCCAGTGCCTGCATGAAGCAATAGTTGTGCTTTCCTGATGACTCTGCCTCCTCTCTTTGCTCCCATATTTTCTTTGAGCATGTGGGAGGGAGACAGGATGTGTGACTGAAGCACAGTTTATAACTCTTTCCCTCGCTCTAGCTGTGCATTTCCCTTACAACGCTGCCCCACAGCATCTAGCAAATGTGGCCTTCAGTAGCTGCTTCCCCACTGCCTTTTTTTTTTTTCCCCTTTGGCGTTTCAAACTGTAAGGTTATGGGATGTTAATGAGCTGTTTACATGTGTTTCTGCATTTCTTCCATTAAAACATTCCAGTGAATGAATGTTGGTTATGAGGGGGGGAAAAATAGATGTTTATAGATGCTGCATTTGGGATTTCTGTAATTCGACTTCCTGAACTTTTGTCCAAGTCTTTCTTTTCAATGTTAAGATTTGGGAATTACTTATTAATTATTAATCCTTTGGGGAAGGATTTATTTGCTCAGAGTGATTAAAAGGCAAATGGCTGAATCATGCCATCTCTCCTCACATGAAGGCCAAATTTCACAGTGCAAGGATTTGACATGTGGCCAGTTTTTGCACTTTCAGGGGTTTTTTTTTTTGGAAACTGGTGACATCTTAGGCCCAAACCTTACCAAATTGGTACGGCCTAGTGGGCTTCATATTTGCATGATCAGGCCTTTATGTATTAAATCAGCTGTGGACACACCGTGACAGCTGCATTCAATTTTTTGTTTGGCTCTTTTCTTGAAATTACAAGGTAATGACCAGGAGCCAAGTGGAAGCTGTCACTGGGAGTTTGTCCTCCTCGGGAGTTCAGGACAGGAATGGCCTCACTGGGGGAGGATTCCAGTGCAGGATTTCCCTATGCAAAAGCTGGAGGAGGAGGTGGATTGTGAGAAAGGCAGGGTACGATTGTTTGTACACAAATAAGTCCCTACCAAAGGACCAGTTTGTTATCTCTGGGCCTTGTTTAGACTGGGGATTTGCCCTGATTACAGGGACGGGGTGAGGAGAAGCTGGTGTTGCTTGGCCCATTTCAGAACAAGAGCTTTGCCTCTCTGATGCAGACTGGTTCCACTGCAGAGCTGACTGTGTTGCTGCCATTACTAATCCTCTGTTAGATCTTCCAAAACAAGACTGCCTTAAGTCTTTCTTTGTAGCAGCATTTTGGGATCCTTTTACAGGCTTTTGAATGGGGTCACATGCACAAAGGTGATGTGTCCTTGCTTTGCTGCAAAGGTTGTGGAATGTTTAAAGCTCAACTGGTTTAGGAGTTGAAATTCCACACTGTGATTCCAGGCACTAAAGCTTTCAGCAAAAGCCACCTCTGCATGTGGCCACCATCTTTTATCATGTGATAAAATGCTGAAAAACAGCAAAATCAGAGTTGTATTTGGGGAGAACTGAAGTGTCTTCAGTCTCATCTTTCCACACCGACCATAATTTTCAGCTGTGCCACAGCAGTAGAGGTCTGTGGGTGTTTCCTATTAGGATAGCCTGAGCTTTGGAAGATCACCCAGTGTACATTTTGGTTTTAAGCAGAACATTATATAGAGAATCTCCTTTAATACTCTGCCTATATGCAGTTAGTCATGATTACTTCTTACCTTGCTTTCATTTATTTTCAGCATTTGGCCAGCAAAAAGGGGGGTGAGTCCTGTGCTGGTGTGCATTGCTATAAACCCATTCCAGTGGCTTGGCAGGTTGGTTTTGATGGGGCTGACTCCTGTAGGTGCTTCCACAGCTGCCCAGGTGGCTCCTCCTGCAGAGGGCCCCGGGCTGTTCTGTGGGGCACCGGGCACAGCATCACCAGCCAGGCCAAGGAGGGGCTTGTCCCGCGGTGCTCTGCACTGGGGTGTTCTTGCCTCGAATGTTTTGAGCAATTTTTGGGCACCACAATATAAAAAAGATACTAAGTTTTTAGGAGCGTTTACAAAGGAGGCCACGAGGACGGGGAAAGGTCTAGATGGAAACTCTTACGAGGAATGACTGAGGTCACTTGGTGTGTTCAGCCTGGAGGAGACCTTATTGTGGTCTTCAGCATCCTCCGGAGGGACAGTGGAGGGGCAGCTCCGATCTCTCTCTCTGTGAGCACGGGCAGGAGCCAAGGGAACGGCTGGAGCTGTGTCAGGGGAGGCTTAGGTTGAGGATTTGGGAAAGGTTCTTCCCCCGGTGCGTACTGGGCACTGCCCAGGCTCCCAGGGAATGGGCACAGCCCCAAGGCTGCCAGAGCTCCAGGAGCGCTTGGACACCGCTCCCGGGCACAACCCTGTGTTGTCGGGGTGCGTGTGCAGGGCCGGGATCCGCAGCGGCTGCTCCCGTGTCTGCCGCGCCGCTCGGTGTGCCGGTGTGTCCGCACACAATAGCGGCGGGCGGGCGGAGCGGAGCGGGGGCGGCGCCGCGGGCGGGGCGGGCCCGGGGGCGGCGGCGCTTCCTGCCCGCCCCGGCCCAGCGCGTCCCGCGGGCCGCCCGCGCCCACAGCAGCGGAAGGAGGCGGAGGAGGGAGCCGAGCCGAGCCGAGCCGGGAGCCGGGAGCGGAGCCGAGCCGAGCCGAGCCGCCCCGCCCGCTGCGCTCCGTGCCGTGCCGTGCCGTGCCGCCCATCCCGCACAGGTAACCGCGGAGCCGCAGCCAGCCTAGCCCAGCCCGCCCGGGCGCGATGCCGCGGGCCGCCCTTCGCTGCCGGGGCCGCAGGCGCTGCCACTGCCCCGGGCGGCGCTGCCACTGACAGCCGAGCTGCCACCGCCGGGACGCGGACTTTCGCCTCTTTGTGTTTATTCCGCCGCTCTCGAGGTACCGCTATCCTCCTCCCAGCGACCGCGGGCAGGTCCTGGCTGACTCTGGGATTTTTTAAATTTTTTTTTTTACTCCCTTCCAGCTCGATTGGCTGTTCTGAAAGTATATTTATTTTTAATAAAAGGAAAAGTCGAGCCACAAATCCAGTTCGTATCACATTCCTCGTTCTGTGGAGTCCGGGTTATTTCTGCGGTTAAAAAAAAGTTTACTCCCCCTCCTCCAGTTTTATTGACACTGAGGATGAAGAAGGATTTGCAAATGAAAGCGCCTTGAAATACAGCATCTTTTGGAGAGAGCTCTGCAGTTCTCCAGCCCGTTAAATCTCGAATTCCACCCTTTGCCCCTGCTGAATCCACTATTCTGCCCTTTACTCTCTGGGGTAAAAAACCAAACAACAACAACAAAAACCCGAGGGGGGAAAAGAATACCTTTGGCAGCAGGGAAGCTTTGTGTGGCTGACCCAACGAGCTACAAGTGTCCAGTTTCTGAAAAGAAGAAAACCCTTTTGTCTTCAGCAGATCAGTAGGTAAGAGATGTGCTCATGCTGCAAGAGACTCTGCATTCTTTCTTCAGCCTTAACCTGGGAGTTAGACTGGCTCTCTTCTCTGTCAGCTTTTGTCCATCACTTCTCTCCTGTAAAGTTTACTTTGCATCTTGCAAAATCCTTGCCAAAGAAAAAAAAGAAAAAAGAAAAAAAATAAGCTCATCCACCTATTTCACCAGTGATAGTAAATTGCCAGAATGAATAGCGATGTACTTGTGTGTAATTGGATTGAGTAAAACTCGGTGGAAGTCGCTGAAGTGGGTTTGTGTCAGGCTGTGTTTGAAAGCAGCCGTTTCTTGTGGTGCTCTTTTCTTTGGAGAAAATAATTGCAGTCATTGTGCTTGTAATCCACGTGTTGAGATTGTCTTTGCTGGTCGTGCTGCACAGAGGAGCATGTATGTGCATTTATGTATCACACGTGCAAACGGGGCTGCCACGATCGGCTGCTTTCCTTGTTTCACACTGGAATTTGTTTTACATTAAGTGCTTTACTGCTGTGTCACAAGGTGCAAAAGTGTTGCACCCATAATTAACACGCCTTAACAGATTATTGAACATGGTCAGGAGCACGCTTGGCACTCTGCAGAGTGAATATCAGGGGATGTTTTGTTTTGAGATTTTTTTTTTTCTGAAGTAAGACTGAAAACGCAGCAGGGACATGTGCACATAATAACTGGATGGAGGCCCAGTCTCTGTGCAGGGAAACATATTTTGCAGAATACTCCTTTCTGTGGGGGCCAAGTGCTGAGTGTGTCCTGGTTTACAAGTGATAATACCACAGTGAATGTCTCGTTTTCCTTCTCCCCCAGCTCTGTACCCGCATTCCTCCTTCCCCTCCTTCCTTCTTTGCTACCAGCCATTTCTGCAAGGGAAGGACCTGTGGAATTTTGTGTGGCTGGCAGTGAGACTCCTTGTGTCAGGGGAGATTGCATTGTTCCCTGTGGAATCACACAGCATCCCCCAGCAGGAGGAACTGCCTGTTCACGTGGTGAACCCAGCCTTGACATTGAGCTCTTCCCCACTGCGTGGGTTTTTCCTGTGGATGATACAGGAAATGCTACATATTGCTCTGTCCTGCTCCCTGTTCCTCTTTCTTTTTTTTAAAAAGTTTTTTTGTCCCCCTTCCCTGGAGGGATTTCTGTGGGGAAAGAAAGTGGAGTAGGTGGGGCAGCAGGTCTGTGTGCTCTGAGCTGCGGGACCCTCGGGGAAGTGGGGGTGCCTCAGGTGACTGACCAGGATCCATCCTGAGGCAGAGGGCAGGGTCTTGGTTTTGGCTGCTGGCTCACATTTTACTGCTTGACTGTTTCAGGGCCTTTTCTAGCAGGTCAGGGTGGTGACACAAGAACTGTGTTCTCGAGCTTTCCCTGCGCCCTCGTGCTGCTCCCGTGTGAGTGATGGGCAGCATCACGTCAGTTTTTCAGGGCTGCTGTGAAAACATGAACCTTACCATCAGGACCGTGACCCTGTTAAATCTCTGGGTCAGACTTTCACCAGGGTTACCTCAGTGACTGCTTCTCTGAGGGATCAGGGTCATGAGGTGACCCTGGAAAAATCTGTGCTGTAGCTGAAGTTGCAGGTTCATCTGGGACACCTGGTCTCCCTCTCCGTTACTTCCAGGACACTTATTTGCAACATAACCCCATCCTTCAAAGGTTCCTGGGAGCCACAAAGACAACGCGGAATGATTTATTTTTCTTGAGGAAAGGGTGAGATTTCCAGGTGGAGGGAATGGGATGCCTGCTCATCCCACAAGCTCCTTGCCTTTTGTGTTTTGGAGGTGTTTTGCAGGCAGTACTGGCTGCCCTGGGGAGGGGGCTGGAGGCAGAAGGGAGCTGGGCAGTGTGGAGTGGGCAGAATGGGCCGTGTGGTGTGACGCAGGGTTGGAGTTTGCCGTGACACTTTAATTTAGATTGTGCTGGCTGGTTCATGTGCTGATTGTGTGCTTCATCATCTTGCCTGTTCCTGGTGACACACGGCATTGGATTGTGCCATAAATGCGGGGTAACCAAAGCATTCCCCTTTCCCCAAGCACGCTCTGGAGTAATGCTTTGTAGCAGAGAATGCCACAGCTGGGCCACAAGGTTTTCATATGTCTGCGATACAAATGTATAAAAATTCTCTGCAGCCTCTAATGCAGCTCAAAGGGCAGCTGATTTAGACGTGCCTGAGTGTTGGGGTCAGGGGATCACATTCCGTAGGTTACTAGATGAAAGTGCTTCAAGAAGGCATAGCATAAATATTTCATTCATATAGAGGGGATTGGTGCAAATGCTTTTGTTCCTTCCCCAAAGATGTTCTGGAGGAAAAGCACTGTTAGGAGGGAAAAAAAAAAACAAACCAAAAACCCACAACCCAGCGAACAACAGAAAACTTGTAACTTCTTTGTGCTAGTGGAAGTTGGATGGTAACATAGTGTATTATTGCTGAATTCCACTAAAATTCTTCTCGTGGGATACACCGTCTTGGAGAACACTGAAGGGAACGAATGTTTTTAAGTGTAAAATGACTCATAATGCATGGGCTCTTGAGGTTGGGTTTAACATTGTATGCAAACATTGCCAGCTGGTGGGGATCTTTTGGGATAAATAAGAACTATATTTATACAAGAAGGCTTGAATGATGCAGTTCAGATGCATCCTGATTAGCATAAGCCATTCACTTTGCAGAAGAATAGCCATAGTTCCAGAAGTAGAGATAATTTAATAGTTCTCTTGTTCTCTTTAGTCTGTCTTGCATCAGCAGACTGACCAATCTTTTTGTTTATTTAGAAAGAAGGTTGTGTTGCTTTGCTGCCACATTTTCCTAACCATGACAGTGAAACCGAGAATTTGCAACCCCCGAGTTCTCAGAGCATAAGTGCTTCTCCCACTTCTAGCCCTTCCTTTTGTTTCCAGTTGAGTGTAATGTGATTTTTATTTTTTTTTTGGTGGTTATTTTGATAGAACAACTTGCACCATTTAATTCTTCCTAGGGCTCAGCACATTGTGGCCTTGCTCCATGGCTGGGGCTCACTGTCACTGCAGTGAACAAACAGCTCAAGTAAAATTTGAGCTCATTAATCCTTAATTTTCTTAATGTGGAGCAAAATTTGAGCTTGGTTCAGATTGTTGTATTAATGCATATACAGGAATAGGTGTTCAATTTTACAATTACCAACAGCCCAAGAGTGTGTTAGTGTATAAATACTTTTGGCAGTGAAACAATTTGTCTCTTTAAACCCCTGGTGGGGCAGAACTCCTTGTGCACTTCTTGCTTCATTCTTACTGGTGGCTTTCAAAGAGCTGCAGAGCTCTGTCCTGCAGGGAAAACAAACCCCAGTATAAAAAAAGTTCTTACATGTTCAGAGTATGCATTAAACTCAAATGTGGCTCCAAAGACCTGTAAATGATGAGATTCTCTGTTTGGTGCAGAGTATGTTGTGTGCTGGGTTCTGTTGTGAATTAAAAAGAAAACGATGACCTTGTTCTTGGCAAAAGGTTCTTGGATTAATGGATGTTCTCACTTTGGGCTGAAGTGTAAATGCTTTCAGAATAAAGTAAGATGCCTGTTTTTCCCCCATCTGGCTGTTGTTGCACATTCTCACACTTCAAGGTATTTTCAGACACTGACTTTTGAAGAAGTCCTCTCAAAGGGTTCCTAATCAAAGCAGCCTTATGGATTTTTTTTTTCCCTCCTTGCTGTTGTGGACGATATAGTGAGAGTGGAATGTCCTTGGTTGCCAATGTTTGCTGCTAGGTATCCCCCTTCCATGGAGACCAAGTGTTTATAAAAGTGTGAGAACACCATTCTTGGGGACTGGCAATAAGGTCCAGGGCTCTCTTTCTCCTCTTGTGTCCACTGAAATACAAGAGAGGACTCGGTTCCTCATAGAAGTGTTCCAAACTGCCTGTTGCTGGGATTATACACTTGCAGGAAGCGCTGGAGGATTTGTCAAAGTGATTTAGTCCATTGTGTCGAATCTGGGCCACAACCCATTTCTCTAAGCTCCTTTTCAGGAATTCTCTGCTTTTCTTACTTTCTGAGGAGTAGTAACTTTCTAGGTTAGACTTCCACATACCCTGGTGCCTGATCTTCTCTCTGCACGTGCCCCATATGTGGCAGCAGCATCGTGCTGTAGACTTAAATCATTGCCTTTGATGACAGAGCAGGCACATACCTGCCCTGTGAGTCCAGTTTTGTTAAACCCTTTTAGACAGGAGAGAGTGTATCCCCAAACAGCTCTGCAATGCACTGCTGGCCACAGGAAGAACTTCATGCTGCAGCCTCCATGGCCATGTCTTCAATCTTTGCAAGAGCATTTGGTTCATGCTTTGGACAGATTTGAGACTGGAATTGTGTCCATGTGAAGGTAATGGGCTGTATGGAGAACTCTAAAGGCAGCAAATGATAATTGCATATTACCTGGCTCTGCAGAGTAGCCTTGAAATGTTGTCTTCAGGACAGGAAAATATCTGACAACTCTGAGGAAAAATAGTGTGAAGTTGCTCCTAGGAGCAATGAATTTTTAAATATGCAATATAATCTTTTCTTACTTGCCTACTATGCCTGTAAGTGAAAGAAGTTTTTCATAGTTGATGGAACTTGTGTTTACATGGACACTTGGATGTCATTTTTAAAGTAAGAATAGATTTAAAGCTTGCCTGTGTATAAATGACCATTCAGGGCAAGCCAGACATTTGGTGTCAGTGGGTGCTCAGTGCATGAGGAGTGAATAGGAATGGAAAATGAAATATGAATTGAAAAAAAAACCACCCTGAGGACCAAATTCCAAGGCCTGTGGAAAGAAACTTCTCAAAGCTTTAAAATCCTGGTTTAGTAGAGTGAAGAGGTTTGTGTGAGGTTCCCAGCTTAGGAAGAACACGTGTTGGGGTCTCCCCCGTGGATGGAGCTATGGCTGTTCCCCGTGGTGATTATTGGATGTGTCATCCCTCCCACAGGGCTTGGCTGGCCCTGGAGCACTGGGGGCTCCCTCCTGTTCCCCAGAGCTGTCTCCTCTCTCCCTGGCAGGGACTCTGCATTCTTGGTCCTGCAGAAGGGCTGCAGAGATAAATGCTGCCATTCACACTTGCTGCTTTTTTGCTTTCTCGTCCTGTCTGAGAATGACTCTTGTCTAGTTTGGTTGTGTCTCAGCTTAAAATAACCTTTTTTTTTTTTTTAAATACTAAATATTTGAAATTCCTTGGGAGTTTGGAGAGGTCTTTGGTCATTTTCCTTGGTAACTGCTGTTGGGCTATATAAGGTTCATCAGTATTGGTCACAGTATAGAACCAGACTTTGTGTAAAGGACAAAAAAGTTCACTGATCCAATAAAATTGTTTTTTAAAGGCTTATTTGTATTAGCAAAACACTTACAGTGTCTAATAGTAGACCAAAATGTTGTTGAACAGTTCTCTTATATGAATGTTTATGAATTAAGCCAGTGTAGGATTTTGTTTAATGAATTAATTAGCATTTGTAAGACCTTGTCTAAGAGTTGTGTCACAGTAATATTTTCTTTAAAATGTTTTGTGTCTCTGCACAACTTGTTTTTTGAAAGAATTACTTAATGTATTAGGGTTATTTACTGTAACCCTCAAGGAAACTAATTCCACATTTCAGTGACTTTGTTCCCATCAGGGTTTGGTGGACTTTTTCTGCTGTTCTAATTTGGGTGATTCTGTGTTCAGCTGAAACAAATTTGATTGCTTCATACTGGGGCTAGCCTGTCTAGTTGTGGGGCTTGGGAAAACATATCTTCCTCGTTTTCCCATTGTCTTTTTGAAAAGAAACAAAGCTGAAACCTCCTCTGTATTTCTGGAGAGCCAGAACTTAAAACCAGTGTGAGAGATGGCATCCCTGCCTGTGCTGGGGGGGTTGGAATGAGATGGGTTTTTAATGGGTTTAAATGGAAAATGGGTTTTTTCCAACCCAAACCAGTCTGGGATCCTGGGATAGCCTGTGGAGGTGCACAAGGAGGTGGTAATCTGGAATTTTCTGGAGGCATCACAGCTGAGTGCTGATATTTGTATTGGGTAAAAACAAGATTGGGACATTTTTTACTGTAGAATGATGGAGGTTGAAGAGACCGAGAGCCATTACATAGCCTGTTCCACCCTTCCTTTGGGTAAGATCAGGGATCTGTGGAGAGCAGGCAGAAAAGAGCACTCCAAAGTTACATGAGAAAGAGCAGCTTTTGCTCTTGTCCAGTTGGGATTGGGTGTGGAGCACTTGGATCTTCTTTAAACAAGAAAAAAAGTTGTAAAAATGCTTACCTCCCTGGGGGAAAGAGTGGATTTAGCATGTGTTGAAAGCCCAGTGGATTTCTGATTTGGGGGAATAGAAACTGTGTGTGGGACCCTGCTGGCCCCATCCCCTGCTGCTCAGGGGGTTTGAGGGGCCCCTCCATGGGGCAGTGTCAAAAGGCTGGGATGGAGGTCGGGGCCCAGGGTGGTGCTGGGGGAGGCAAACTGCAGGATGTGTTCCCTTGGGAGACCCAGGACAGCAGCTTTTCCTGCCTGGAGAGGCTCTGGCACTGCATTCCTCAGGCAGGGGAGGGCTGAGTGCATTTCCTGCACAAGCCCTGCTGGCATTGACTGAGCTCTGGGGGGGAGCAGGAAAGGTTAATCACCTTGGATTTGTGCTCAAGGAGCCGTGTGTTACCTCTGGTTCCTGTGCACTCAGTGAGGTTCATTTTGTTCATTAGGGCTCTAAATCTTTAACTATTTTTCTGCAGCTGCTGAGGATCCTTTGCACAAGTATCTTCTCCAGCTGCAGAAAACGCTCAGAAGGTTCCTCTGCCTTCTGCTTGCACAAGTCCTGGGGTGCCAACATCCTTGATCCATTTAGGCAGGATCTTGCTGCCCCTATTACTACAGAAAATCTTCTAGCAGTGATGAAGTTGATATTAGCAAGGCAGAAGTCGTGCTGGTGTGGTTTGCACGAGGTTTCCTAAGCAGTACACCTAAACCAAATTATTTCCTACTGTAACTGCATCTGGTTTAGAGTGGTTACTGGAATACTTGCATTGTAAGAAATCAATTCCCTGAGTGACATAGTTGTGGCAACAAAAGACATCAATGTAGGCCAGGACTTAGCCAATCACCACTGTGCTAAAATGAATGGAGTAATATCTTCCTCCCAGTGTGGTGGTGAGGCTCAATTAATCATCTTATAGGTAATTAAGGGTTTTTTACAAGGTGCACATGAGAAGCCCAGGTGGTTATGATAAAAGAACAACACCAAAACCACTCTTATAACATCCTTGCTGTCTAAAAATGTGGTGGGCTGGATCTCCTGTAGGGTTTTATTGTTAATTCATATTTTTAACCCATGGTACCCACTGAGATCTCTTGGCAGTTTTGGGCTGTCCCAGTACTGCACTGGGTTTGTGCCCTTCCTTGGGCCACAGCATCTCTCTCTGGCTGATAAAGGGCAGTTTAACTGTATTTTAGCTGCTTCTTTTTCTAAAGGAAACAAAAAGCAGACCTTAGACCAAAGGAGGGGCCATTCCCGCCTGGTTTCCGGATTCTGTGGTTGGTCCCCTTAAATTCTGTGAAACTGCATTCTGAAATAAGAAGAGCTCCTCCATATGGGGGCTTAAAATAGTTTAAATTGTGGTATTGCTAGAAAAGCCAGAAAATTCCATACTAAAGTTAGGCCATAGTGGTTGTTTTCTTCTCTGCATCCTCCTCCACCTGTGTTTTTTTTTTATTTGTGTCAACTTACAATATAAATTTTTGGGATGTCACAACTGACACACGAGGAAAAATTACTTTAAGGTGGCACAAAATGGATATATCTGTTTGGGGATCGTATTTCCATTGTTTTCAGGACTGCTTCAGCTTTTAGGTTCAAATTTTGACTTTATTTTTAATATAAATGGTGATTCCAATCTTTTTTTTTTTTTAATCTCAGCAGCAATTAAAAGAGTCTGATCCTATCTGTAGGGACAAATGATGCACTGTCAACATTTTGCTCCCTTCTGATAATGCACATGAAACTGGTTTGCGTGTTTGAAGATTACATTTTACTCTCACATGGTTTTCATTATCTGAGAGCCCCGAGGAGAGGCCTGGACTAAATCAGGGAAGGAATGGAGAAACCACACAATGCAATGAAACTGGTGCTGAGGCATAGTTGGGATAGTTGTGGGACAGGGGCTGCTGACGACAGAAGCAGGGCGCTGCCTGAGTGCCAGCAGCAGCCAGGAGTGGAGCATTCTCAAAAACACAAAACAAAGTTTGATGCTGAATTAAAACTGCAGCTCAGCTCGGGCTTGCAGCGCTTCCCCAGTTGTGCATAACTACTGGAAATGGCTGGAGTTTGAGGCAGATGAATCTTGCTCGCTCTGTGCTGGGAGGCAGCCCTCTGAAATGAGACCTGGTGAGGCTAAAGCTGCGTGAGCTTGAGCTGGTTTTAGCAAGGAGACGTCTAAAAGGTGAGATCTTGGCCTTTCTGGAGCTGGTGGCAGAGCTTCCACTGCCCGTGCTGGAATTTGTGTTTCGTTAATTGTGCAGAAATGGCAGTACCTGCCCCTAAAGGGTTGTGACTCTGCACACGTGTGAGCAGTGTTAGCTAGTGCTGCATAACAGTTTAAGTAATGGAGTGGTGTGATGTCTTCCTGTAGAAATATTCTCAATAAAAACAGCTGGTTTTCCTATTAGACTGGTATATTCAGAATAAATCCTCCAGCCCCTGTGACTTAAAATTTTATGGAGGAACTTGAAATTCCATAGCATTCTTTTCAAAATGCTTAAAAGCCACGACACATTCCTATTCGTACCGTGCTTTGTAAATGTTTGGGGTTTTTTTTTTCTTCCTTTGTAATATAAAGCCTAAATTATGTTGGTGAAGATTATAGGAACTTCCCTGTGAAGAAATTGATACTTTTTAGTGAGGGGAGCGGTAATTCAAAGGTCAGGTAAGGTCTCCTCAGTTTTTTCCTTTGACATGTAATTTAGAGGGGATCTTCCCATGTTGATGTCTTGACTTATTTATCTTCAGCCAGTCCAAGCAACTTGCTGCTTTTTCTTCAGGCCTGCCAGGCTTCCCTGGGTTTGAGGGGCAGGGTTAGGGACAGTGTAACCCTTGCTCAGGTGGGCTCAGTTTGGCTGGCAGAGTTGTTAAAACCGGGACCAGTCTTTGGTTGTTCTCGTGTTGCTGTAGCACGATGATCTAATACAATGGGCATGCATCTTATTTGCCCCCCTCCGGGTGACATTGTTCTTGTTTTTTTCGTTAAAAGAAGGAAGTTTTTCTTGTTTGCCCGGTGACTCTGCCCTTCTGGAATGAAGATGAGTAATGCTGGCAGTGCTCCATGCACCTGCTGGGTGCCACCCTCCGGGATCACCTGAGCCACGGGCAGCAGATGGAGGCGGGCAGGGCCGGGAGGGTTGAGTGGGAGCTGGGGAGGTGTTTATGGTTGGAGTCTGGAAGCTCCTCCTGGCTGGGAGCAGGTGCTAAAACGCTCTCACAATGCTGGGACTTGTTGAGTGCTGCCTTGCAGGTCTGGGTGTTGGCACCAGACGTTGGGAACCTTTATTCTCCAGCACTGTCCTGGTGTGTATTCTCTCCCTTCCTTCTCCTCCTCCTCCTCCTCGGGAAGGACTGGAAGGAAGCAAAGAGCATTCAGTGATAACCTCCACTATTCATTCAATAATTTGGGACTTTGCCTCGGAGTCCCTGGTGCTCCCAGCCACTCCAAAGTGAGCGTTTGTGCAGAACAGCCAGTTCTGATGGTCTTGGACACATGGCTTGAGTGAATTGTGCCGGATCAGGGATCAGCCTGCTGGGGTTTGCGTGGGCCGTGGAGCCGCAGAGTGTTTCCATTACCCCGGGGTGACTCAGCATGGAAGTATTGCCCAGGGCCCTCACAGCTGGTCCTTTCCACGCTGTTTCCTGTCCCCTCCTCTATTACAGAGTGCAGGTCTGTCTGAACAACCTAAAGAAGAGCCTGCACCTAAAAAACCAGCCTAAAATGTCATCTACCTGGTAGCATCCCATCCCCTGCTACCAACCAGGGTGGGCAGTACCATGAGTACATCCTTTAAGAAAAACCACAGAATTGCTTTACGGAATTTGCTGCTGGAGTTTGAAGTCTGTCACTGGATTGTTCCAGGTGTGAGCAGACGCAAAACTTAGGAGTAAAACTGAAAGTGCTTAACTGTACTGAGCCCTGGTGAGGTGGTGAACCTGTTCCCATCCCACCTGATGCATTAGCTAATTAGCTCCTTGGCTAAGCAGTAATTCTGGGCAAGTATGCACAGGCTGTCCTCACAGGGACTCTTGCATTCCTCTTCGTTTCACAAGCTAAAGAAAGATGCTTCTCTTTGCTTGTGAGGTTATTATTGCTCCATGCAGGTTAATTGAGCTATAGCATTAGAACCACTCATCAAACAGCGGTGAGTCACTCACTTGTCTAAGCTTGTTTATTTTTATAATGCTGGAAAATATTTGCATGCTGTACAGAAATGTGCCGCTTTGGTTCCCTACAGCCTGGCAGTATTATCATTTTAAATTCTTCATTAATCTTCCTTCCTCACGAGGGACTGGCAAGGTTCCTGTGCATAATTACATGATGTTTAAGACAGAAGCCTCAGCTACTGGGTTTTTACACAATGCCCTGCAAACACGAGGCTTTTCTTCCTTAAATAGTACCTACACTATCCCCTTTTTTGTGCTCATCTGAGCATGGTGAAACACTATTTGCAATTCCTGTGTTAGTTCTACCAGTTCTGGGTTCTGATGTTTCCTCCAGTGCTTTTCCCTCAAATTACCAGGAGTAATTTCAGACCAGAGTTCAGAATGAGGTGTAAGATGATAGAGCTGCAATGCTGGGGAGCAAATTGCAAAATTGATTCAGCCTGGGAAATCTCACCGTGGTTCCTTGGATGAGATTTGATTTAAACCTGAATTTTCCACTGGAAAAGGTGTTTCTAGACTTTGTGGCTGTGGAGAGTGCACCATCCAATCCATACAGTTTGACAAAGTTGTTGGCAGTCTGACCTCAGCCCTATCAGTCATAATAGATGTAGGCTAAACCCTCAAATATGTCTGTTTAAAGTATCTACAGAACCTTCCCAATTTCCTTCCAGCTCCATCATAACAACTTTTCCAGTGCATCTCACTAATTTCCATCTTTGGCACAGTGAAAGCCGAAATTGCTGGAAGAGCCTGACACAAATAAGGTTTGGTGTCCAAATAAATAACACATGGGCTTCAGCACCAATTGTACTGTTCATTTTTGTGTTTTGTTAATAGAAAAGTTAACTCGTTGGTTCTGCCAGGAGTTCCCAGCCTGCTCAGAAAACAGATTCCAGGAATGCTGCCACCCAAGTTAGTTGCACAAGATTTTCTTTGTTAATTAAAAATAATGGGCTAAAACTGGAAAAAATAGGCTACCAGTCAGTATTTAAAGAAAGTGGATTTGTCGACCAGAATATCTTCATGTTGTATCTCAGCCCACCTTTTCCTTTGGGTTTCCAGGTTGATTTCTAGTTTATACCCACACTAAAATTAGTAGTATTCAGTTCCAGCAAATGTTTTCAGTGTGAACTGTGCCCTCCCTCCATCAGCTCAGCAGAATGAGCTGGTAGTGCTGAGGAGTGAAGCTCTGTGTGTGTGAAATGGTTCCTGGAGCATTTCAGGGAGTTAAACATGCACAGATTGGATTTGTCTGTTGCAAAAAGAATCTTTAAGGCAGAGAGGCAGACTCTCAAGCTGGGTTGTATCTTTGTATTAAAAAAATAAACAATCCCCCCCCCACCTCCTTAGATTTTTCCAGTTGAGACAAAAGAAATCTTTGGGTGGAAAGGCAGCATCATATTGCATAATAAAAGCCTTTTTATGCTCTAATAAAAAGGGTTGCTCAGGGCAGCTTGGTTTAAAAAAAAAAGTTAAATAAAGAAGAGTCAGTGACGATTCTGGTGTGAGAGGGACGAGGAATCCTTAACTTCTGTTGTGCAACACTGAGAAAAGGGGCTAGAAATTGCCCTAGTTATCTGCTATCTTTAATGCCTGGTTTAAAGGTTCTTTACTGCATATTTGCTGGCAGCTGGTTTCAATATATCCCTCTCCAGCTAAGTCACCAGTTAAGAATTTGACATTAGCTGCTTTTTTCAACCACCATCTTGAAGTACCACACCACACAACACTGCCTTGTTCTCTCCTTAGATATTGTTCATGTGCCTTGAAATTGCTGTTGACACCTCAAGTATTTAACTTGCAGATCTGAGATAGTTTTTGTTGGGTGTGGATTTGTGCCCCGTAAGAAGTCAGAGACAGAAGTATCCTCGTCTGCATTCCTTCACTACATCTGTTCACTTTATTTTTTGCAACGTTCCAGGAAATTAAGTTAAATTATACGTATCAATGAATATTTTTAGTCTCACTAGTTCTGTTTTTATTGCCTTTCCTTAAAGTAGGAATGCACTGAGTGCACAAATAGGTTCCACATCTTTTGCATTGCTTGCCTTTTTCTTTAGGACACCTTCAGGACCTGCTTCTTGTTAACATACCTAAATACACATTTTTCTGTGTTCTCCCGTTTCTCCTCTCAATGGTTAAAGTTTCTTTACTGCTTCATATTCTGAAGGAGGAAAGTAACATAATTAAAGAGTGTTTTGGGAATTAGAGCTGCGCTCTGCAATGTATTTCTGGCATAAACTCTCCTCAGTGTCCTTTTCTTCCCCTGACTTTCCCAGTCTGTAAAATAAAGCTAATATTCACAAACGGATCATTCTCACAGTCGTTTCTGAGGCACAGAAATGCGTTTCACCGTGTCACCGTCCAGCAGAGGATTTCTGCTGACACAGTTTGAAAGACTCAGCACCACTGGCAAAGGAACCATAAGCACAGGGCATCCTCATCTGTGCTGCAGCTTTCATTCTGAGCAAAAAAATAAAACAATGGAGTTAAAAGAATTAGCGGGTTTTAATCACTGTTTCACTTGGAGGCACAGATGGGACAAAGCATTACTTGGCAACATTTAATCTTGGAGCAGAAATGGTCATGATTAAAGCAGCAGCTGGAGTAGATTGCTGGGGACACGGAGGTTCATTCATCCTAAAGGGATCAAAATTGTTGGGCTCTGGGAAAGAACAAGAAGCTACAAAAGGAAAATCTGAAATATGGGCCAAGGTTTATTATTTCTAGGGTCTCATCTACTGATTAAAAATGATGTTTTCAATATTTCCCTCAGAATTATTTTGGGAGCAAGGAGAGTATCAAGTGATCTGGCCTGCTGAGGAGGAGCCTGAAGCCATCTCTGAGTGGAGATCTTGGATTTGCAGGAGGAAAGGCTGAGTGTGTCCCCCCATGTGGCAGAACTGCTCCTCCTTACCAGGGAACTCCAAGTGAAGGACAAAGGTATGTGCCACTTCAAACAGGATTTCAGAGGAGTCACATTCCAGGTCAGATAACAGGGCCTCAGTTCCTGCCGGCTGAGCAGCCTGGAATGAGGTGGATTTTAACTTTCTCTTTATTAAGGTTTGCAGAAGGGAGGAAACAGGGAGGTTGTGGAGATGCAGCACTAAGCAGACCCTTCAGGCCTCCTGATTCCTGGTTCTGCCGCAGAAAAAACTATTGGGAACAAGTCACCTTCTGCTAAGGGACAATGTAATACAGGGAAAAGGTGTCAAAAGAAAATTCTAGAACAGGAACACGTGTACTGCTGTCAGGGCAGAGCCACAGCTTGGCCAGCGAGTGAGCCTTACTCTCTATTCTGAGCCATTCTAGCTCAAAACTAGCTCTGCTTTTAGTTACATGTCTCAAAGGTATCATTAAATTTTGATATTTCAACTCAAACAAGGCCAATGGGCCTGAGTTTCCATGACACACTCCTGACTCCACTGGGAGAATGAGCAAAATGTAATTGCTGTTGGTCACTGGCTTAATCTGTACTTAGGATGTGCCTGACATTGGCTCTTTGTATTTCTCTCATTGGGACCGCAGTGTTTTTTCCTGCCACTCAGAGGTCTTTTTCTGTTCCTTAGATCAGACGACTCTTTTTCCTCCCCTTGCATTTGCATGCATTCCGTTGAGGATATTTAGATGTGTGAGGATTTGGTTGCCTTTGTATAGCAGGAAGTTCCTGAGTCCTCACTTGCACCGTGCCTGGGGTTTTCTGCAGCAGGGAGGAGAGGTGCTGAGCTCACTCTGGGCATTTCATGACTCTGAAAACCTGCTGGCTAACTAGATATTCCTAAATTGCTTTATCTAAGCCGAGAGATTTCTTTACTTCTTTTGAACCATATGCTATCTCAATGGGCCTCTTTTTTGTTTCTTTCTTTCCCTTAAAACTGGCAAGTTGCTGATTTCACACTTCAATCCTTGTCTGCCTACAAATATGGGAAGTGTATTTCACTGTTGGTAACTCTTAAGTATAAAGCAAACAGGTTTCAGGCATTTTTACCCTCATCCTGTGAATTCAGCAGTCTCCTTTTTGCCCGAGATGCTGTCTGAGATATTTGGCATGCATCCCTATAGCTTGCAGTCAATTGATTTGCCTATAAACTTTCAAATCACCTTTCATCACCTTTCTCAGGCTTTGCCCCCCGGGCATGCAAGTCTTTCTTAGGTCAAGGGCCTTGATGACCCCCATTGTTAGGGAACCTTTGGTAATCGAACCTGCTTTTTTTCTGTATTTCAAGCCTTTGCTCCTGAATATCTCCTCTCACTCCATCCACTCGGGCGCTAATAACCGTGTCTCCTTTCCTTAGGTCAAGGGCAGCTTTTACATTCCACCCAAAAGGCACCACAGTTTGAGATGAGGAATTCAGAAGAGCAAGCAGCTACGACAGTTTTACAGCGCCTGCTGCAGGAGCAGCTCCGATACGGGAACCCAAATGACAACCGCAACCTCCTCGCCTTACACCAGCAAGCCACAGGCAATGCCCCCCCTCCTTTCAGCACCACCGGCGGCCCGGCCCCTCAGAACGAAGGGCTGAGCTCCCAGGACCACCAGCTCGTGACTCATGCTGCCCGCCAGGAGCCCCAGGGCCAGGAGATACAGGTGGACAACAGCATCATGGAGAAGCAGCTGTCGCCGCGGCTCCAGAACAGCGAGGACCTCCCGACCTACGAGGAGGCCAAGGTGCAGTCGCAGTATTTCCGGGGCCAGCCTCACGCCAGCGTCGGGGCCGCCTTCTACGTCACGGGCGTCACCAACCAGAAGATGAGGACTGAAGGGCGGCCCACGGTGCAGCGGGTGAGCCCGGGGAAGGTGCACCAGGACGAGGGACTGAAGGACCTCAAGCAAGGCCACGTGCGCTCCCTGAGCGAGCGGCTGATGCAGCTGTCCCTGGCCACCAGCGGGGTCAAGGCCCACGCGCCCGTCACGAGCGCGCCGCTGTCCCCGCTGTCCCCGCTGTCCCCCCAGCAGTCCAGCGACCCTTACAAAAATTCTGGCTCCAATGAGTTCTACAAGAACTCGGTGCAGCCCCCTTCCCAGCCCAGCATGAAAGGAATGGAGCAGCGGGGGCCTCCCCCAGAGTATCCTTACAAAAACGTGTCCACCCCGTCTATGAACTGCAAACCTCAGGACTCGGGGCATTTCTATAGTGACCATCGCATGAGCCAGCAGGGAAGATCTGATGGGCCTATGATGAGGTATCAGCATCCCCCTGAGTATGGCTCAGTCAGGTAAGCCAGACCTTAAAACAAACCCCGTGGCAGCCACGTAGGGAGTGACAGTACAAAACTCAGTCCATCACCTCCACTCCTGAGGCAGGTTTTCCTTCAGCAAAGACTCCATCTTCATTGAGTGAGATGACACGTTGAGTTTAGCTGCAGATTGTTCTGGAAGGACTGTTACCTGCTTCAGTAGCTGGCTAGAGAGGCCTGATGCTTTTTTACCAAAAAAAAAAAGGTCCCAAACAAGCCAAGTTGATTTTATGGTATGGGGAAGTTTAGTGCTGAGGCTCCAGAGCCTCACAAAAGCTTTGCTACAAAAAACAAAGTTATGGTGTGATTCACTGTAGAAACTTGCAGTTAGTTACTTATTGTGAGACTTAAGTTGTTCTTTAATTACATCTGCCAGACAAAGAGATTTTTTTAAAAACTGCATCACATAGGAAAGGAGAAAAGTTAATGAAAATAATGGATGGTGCAGGTAGCAAAAATCACCTCTGAGCTTCCTGTAGAGTTTTTAAAATTTTATTTTCAGCAGACTGAAGTGTAGGAAAGGAAAATGGAGGGTGCTTTGTGCCTCATCCCAGACTTGCTTGTACAGCTTTTGCTCATTTTTCTTGCATCATTTGAAATCTCAGCCTGTTCTGGTTCCCTCTCGATAAGGAGCTGTATTTGGCTTGAGCCAAACACTGATGTCCCTGTGGGAAGATGGGACAATCTGATGGGAATAACCTTTTATTAAGGTGGGCTAAAACCCCAGCTTTACTTCACCTGTTCCCATACCATCTCATCTCTGCCTGACACCAGGTGGTATCTGGTGTGATGATTTTGGCCTCGTTTTGAAGCTAAAAGAATAATTCAGAAGAGCAAGGGGAGGATGTAAACGGAGAGGTCTCTGTGAACTTGTGTTCGCACATTTTGAGGGGAGCATAAAGAAATCAGTCAGTATTTGGGAGCAGAGTCTGAGCTTTAGGGAGTTTGAATCTGCTCAGAACCTTCCTAGCCCTATGAGGAGCTATTTTCAGAGTTTGTCCACCATTGTTTGTGATCTGAAATGACTTCAGCAGCACACAAGCCTGATGAAAAGGCCCTTTGATCTGGCTAAATAAATAATAAAGAGGCCAGGAAAAGGGGAAGTAAAGGGTTTAGGGGGGGTAATGATTGTAGAAGCTCGTTGCAAATGTTTTTGCAGATTCAAAGGCCTCAAACCTCTGTGCACACGGGACAGGGAAACAGCTCCTCGACGGTCCTGCTGCATCAGAAATACTCCTTATATTACATGCAGTGAGACGTAGCCTGCTTGCTGTTCAAGGGAGAGGTATTTGAAAACACGCCAGCAGTCAGCTCCTCTAGACAGGGTGATTTTTGTCTGTATTGGATGGATCCTGGCTGCTTTGAAAGAACATGGTGGGGGGAAGGAGGGGGAGGAGAAAGGTTCAGCTGGCAAGGTTTCCAGTAGGGGAAGCAACTGAAATTTGTCTTCAAAGCACTGGGAATCTAATGAGGTTACTTTTTAACCTAAATAGCTGCACAGAGGAGAGGTTTCCTTTGCAAGCAAATGCTGGAGCAGTAGAACAATTGCAAGACTAATCCATAAATTACAGAGCAGCGTAGCAAAGGAAGGGAACGAGTCCTCTATTCCCCTCCCTCTCCCACACGCTTGAAGAGAAATTGTCATTTAGACAAGAAACCTTCTGTGTTGCTAAAGGTGCAGCTGGGTGATGGTGTGGGGATTTTAAAGGCAAACAGCTCCGGGGAGAGCCTTTCCCTCGCACCAGGAGTGTCTTTGCAGTCTCCAGTTTTCCTGCGCCGCGGCTCGGCCTTTATCGGGATTCATTTGGATTGGTAAATGTGTGCATTTTTTGAACTGTGCGTCAAGGAAACAAAGCCCCTTCTCTCTGCTCCCGAAGCCACACCCTTTTCTGCGGGTTTTTCCCCTCATTGTTCGGGGGAATTTGAGGGTGACCTAATGATGCGGTTAAATAAAACTCGTTGAGCAAGATAAACATTGGGGAATTCACAGCATTCTCATGCTTCACCCTCCCCAGTCTGGGAAAGGAATGGGCTGTGTGGTAAGTTTAAACCAGTCTGCAAACAGTTTGCCTCACCTGCTCCTGGGCGGTGTAAGTTTGGGAACAGTGTATGTCGGTAATGATGTTGGTTTAATGTAAATACCGGGCATGCCGGAGGCATCTCTGCTGTTAGTTGGAAATTTTAAAGAAAGTTTAGAGGAGGGCTGGCCGAATGTGAAGCTCCAGAGCGCCTGGTTCTCTCCTTAATACCTCAACTGCACTTGAGCATTGGTGGTGAAAACAACCTTCCAGTCTAAGAGCAGAGCACGGGTGCCTGGGGCTCCGTGTCCTGGGGGCTGCAGGGGCTCCTCTGGCAGGAGCTGGAGCAGGTTTGGGTGCAGAGGAAACCCTGTCTGATGCATTTTTGGGTGCAGAGGAAGCTCCTGTCTGATGCATTTTTGGGTGCAGGGAAAGCTCCTGTCTGATGCAGGTTTAGGGGCAAAGGAGGCTCCCTACTGATGCGGGTTTGGATGTAGAGGAGGCTCCTGTCCGATGCACATTTAGGTGCAGAGGAAGCTCCTGTCTGATGCAGCTTTAGGTGCAGAGGAAGCTCCTGTCTGATATATTTTTGGGTCTCCTGTCTGATACGTTTTTGGGTCTCCTGTCTGATGCACTTTCGGGTGCAGAGGAGTCTCCTGTCTGATGCAGGTTTAAGTGCAGAGGAAGCTCCTGTCTGATGCATTTTTGGGTGCAGAGGAAGCTCCTTGTCTCTCCTATTAAAGCGCCATCCTCTGTCTGGAGCCCGAGTGCCTGAGCTCCCGCTGTGGTGATTAATCCCATTGACTTCACAGAAAGTTTTTGAGAGGGAGGTCTGCAGAATTTGTCTCATAATTAGTAAATCACTCCGTGCACCGCGTTCCCCTGAGCAGCATCAAAGTGGGGGCTAATCAGGTATGACTGGGCAGCAGAACAGAAATTCCTGGGGTTGATTTGGGCGGTGTAATGGAGTGCAGCCTGCTCCCTCCCGCAGTCAGCATTTCCTGGTTTGTGCCAGAGGGTTGGGGAAGAGAGGGGAGCTGGAGCTTCTTGAACACGAAACAGGCAGGAAAAGCTGGGAAGGAATTTAAAAAAAAAGCCTTTAACGAGCCAGAGACCTTTGCTGATCCCTTCATTCTTCTGCCTTCCCCACTGTGCTGCTCTGCCCACAGAGCTTGTGTGACCCTCTGTCCTGGCAGCCTGAGCCCCCCTGATGGCTGCAGAGCTGCCCTGGCTCCCTGTCTCTGTCTTCCTGCCTGAAAAGCTGAGGTGACCCTTGTAGTTGCAGAGCCATAAATCCAGGTTTGTACTTGGCCTGCGTGGAGTGTTCCTCTGGTCCATGCCAGAGAGGAGAAATTCCTGCGTGGTGCACAAAGAAGTGGCCCTTAAAGTTATGCTTTCAAACCCAAACACTTGTGGGGATAATTAGTCTGAGGTTTTTTTCCCCCCTGCATTTGGTTTATTCAGGTCTCTGTGACACTGAGGCAAATGGAAGGAGATTGTGTAATTTTGTTGTGTATGTGTTTTGAGAGTCTGCATTTTTTCTGAAGTGGTTGGTTCAGATAAAATTGTGATTACTATTGCAGGGTTACCTGAGGACTCATTCTCTCATGAAGGGACTTTTCTGCTACCATTTTATTAGCAATACTGTTAAGTGACACCAATAGTTATTTTTACCTTTACATTTTGCAGTGTAGCGTAAAAATCTTGAAAAATCCAAATTGTGTTCGTTTACCTTTCTGACTCTCTCAGCCCAAAATTGCTTTACCAGAGAAATAAATTCTTCATTTCTCTTGTTAATATAAAGAAATCCCAGAGGCAGAGGTTTTTTCCCCCACAAAATGTATTGTAAGTATTTTATAAGACAAAATTGTAAATAGTGAGGTTGCCAAAAAGTTCTTTGAACGTGTATGTAGAAGGTTCCATGCAAGATCTTAAAAAGTCTGGTGCACTGTGAGGTTACTATGATTTTTAAATATCTTTTTTTTAAAGGCAGGATGTATTAACCCAGCTGTGCTATCTCGTTCTGCTGGGTTTATAAATGCATTTTGTGACATTTTGGGAGCCCTAGTGCTGTTGGTAATGTCACAGAACTAGAGGCTCCAAGCTCTCATGTTCTGGCTTGAGCCCACAAGATTGGTATAGTTTCGAGATTATGAGAGGCTTTGGATGTGAGTGCTGGAATTCTTGGAAATGTATCCTGTTTAGAAATACTCAGCCACGATTTCCTAGAGTTGTTCTTTACAATAGGTGTTTAAAAAAAGGATCATTACAAGGCAGGTCAGTTCCACTGTCCCTTTAGAATTAAAGTGCTGCTGTTGTTATGTTTCTTGGGCCATCACGTTGTTCCTTTCATTGGTGCTCAGGATGGCAAGATTCTGCCTCGGGGGTCTCTGTTGACTGAATAACAAGGTGTTTTTAGTCAAATAGCTCAAGTTGTTAACATTGGCATGTAAATCGTCCTCACTAGGCTTATAAGGTTAACTCAATGAGACCAGTCTCCCTGAGTAACTGCTCCAAGTTGTTTTCAGACTGGAAAAGAGTGTTTTGTTGGTTGAAAATAGGGGTTTTTTTGCATCCATGAGGCAGACTGGCAACATATTTCTTTTTGATCTAACTCCGTAGGTCATCACAGATGAAATGTCACAGCGAGGTTATTCCCTAATTGATTACAGGATCAAAGCAGAGCTGTGATGATTGGTAAAAAATAAACTCAAGGAGATGAGGGGCTTGTGAGGATGCAAAGTTTTAACTCTGCACACAACTGGGTGAGCTAAGAAAGCAGCTGGAAACCACCTGAGACAAACCAGGTGACCTTGAGCATGGCCTGTGATGGTTTTGCCTCGTTCTTCATTATGAGAACTGTCAAATGAAGTTAATGAAATCAATGCAACAATAAGTAGAGCTGCCCCCCTGGGAGGAGAAGAACCAAATTGCTGCTACTAAACTGAACATTCCTGAGGAAATTAATTGCACATCGCTCTTCTGCATGACCCCTGAAATCCGTGTGCTGCAAATGATCATTTCTGGGGAAATACAGCTCCTGAAATGATGCTGCTGGCAGGGACCGCAGTCATCTGAATGTGAAAAGGAGAGAAACAGTAGCTAGAGCAGCGATTCTTTGTTTTTTCTTAGTTAACAAAGGCTAGATTTGTTTCCCCATTAAGGAATTTGAGCGGGAGCTTGGAGGTTTCTCTGCTGGGAAGCAGGGCAGTGAGACATGAGGGGCATGATACTGAAACAGTGAACTCTGTGCTGGGCTGAGAGCTGCTGAACTCCCCCGCGCTGCTGCCAGATGTGAGTAATGCCCAGATGTGAGTGGTGGGTACAGGAGTGATTCCTTCTTTCTTGGAGAGCAGGAAGGATGGTACTGCGCGTTTGCACTTGGGCTGAGAAGCATTTTGTGTAACCCTTTGGTTCCCAGCTCAGCTTCCTGCTCGCTGCTGTCAGTTCCTCCAAGGCTCCTGGTGCTGTGGGAACGCTGTGAGCTGCCTTGTCCATCCTCTGCAGGGCAGCAGTCCCTCCTGGGACCACAGGCAGCCAGGGGGATATTCTGTAGCAGCTCTGGCCAGGTGGAACAACAGTGTGTGCTTTTCCAGCTGCAGGGCTGAGCTGCATCCCAAAGGGTGGGAAATTTTATCAGAGCAGCAGGAGTGTTTCAGGACACGCTGAACTGCCAGGCTGGGTCTGCTCTGGGCTGAGCTCTGTGCTCAAGGAGAGACTGACTGCAACATGGAGAGGGAGGGACTTCAACTGTTAGAATAAAGAACATCCAGAGAAGTTAAAGGTTGAATGTTTTTGGAGGAGAAAGCAAATTCTGCCTCCTGAGGTCATCCAAGCATGATAAATCCACACAGTCTTCTCAGCGAGATTTCTTACTTGGCTAATGCAGCAGGAGTTGACCTGGGGATCTCCAGAGCCTGGGAAATGTGAGAGGGTGTAGCTTGGATTTAGTTCTGTGATGGACTCAGGCGTGTTATAGATTGTTAGATGTGTCTCTGATAGCCTGCAGAGGTTATTGTTAGGAGCAGTAAACACACCTCCTGCATAGGACAGGGCAGGTTGGAATGAAAATGCTGCTTCTGATTATTGGGCTGGTTTTCAGATCCTTTAATTGTCTCATTTAACCAGGCTGCAGTTTGTTGGTTGATATTTCAGAAAGCTCACATCAGCGGTGCTGGAATACTAACATCAACCTCTGCCAGTGCTTTTAAGTCTCTATCCTGACTTACAGAAGAAAATTAATTGTTTTCAATGACAGATGGCACATTTAAGGCCAGAACAAAAGAGCCTGTTTCTAGCAGTCCTTACTTGAGCAGTTTTATCCACAAAGTGTGGAGAAAAGTTACGAAAATAATTTTAGCCAGTAGTTGTTGATGTACTTTCTCTTAGTATTTCTGTAAAGAAATATTCCCAAGAGGAAACACCTTCATGCCCTTTGAATAAGTTTTCTGCTAAAGATTTGATTTTGAAACACTTTTTAAAAACAAACTTATAAAATGGAAGAAAGCCTCACTTGAGTCTTTTGTATGGGCAGACCTGTGCACAGGAGGTACACACCTTGGTGTGGTCCCTGGCTTTGTGCCCCTTCCTCTGCATGGTAGTGATGGAGGCTGTGCTCTCTGTTTTGCAGGCAGAACCCAGAAGTGCAGCTGCAGTTACAACAGAGACCACCTCACCACCACAGCCCAACTTCTTCCTTGACATCCCTGGGATCTTTGACTTTGCTCCAGTCTCCTCCACCTTCTAGGCTGTCCCCTTCCCAGCACCAGCAACCTGTGACTCCCAGCCAGGCAGATCCTGGCGTCCTGCCACGGACCCAGCAGCCTTTCTTGTCCAACCCAGTCCATCAGGGAGATCTGTACCGACTATGCCAGCCCTTCCTAGGCCCGCAGCAGCAGCAAGGCGACTCCTACTCCGTGATGCCCCGGGCCCAGCAGATCCCTTCCCCCTACCAGCAGATGCAAGTGGATCCTTTTGCCATCGTTTCCAGGGCCCAGCAGATGGTGGAAATCCTGTCGGAGGAGAACCGGTCCCTACGACAGGAGCTGGATGGGTGCTATGAGAAAGTGGCTCGGCTGCAGAAGGTGGGTGGTTGTGGAGTTCAGGCATTCTCCTGTCTCTGGTCTAGGCCCTAATTGAATCATTTAGTCTGCAGCTGCTGGATTCCTGTGCTGAAGGGATTGATTATGTACTTTGGAGTCTTTTGTATGCAGATTGATTAGTCTGTGTCCTGTGCCTTTGGGCATCAGCTTAACTTTGGCAGAAGATGGAATCAGAGCCTCCAGTTTTCTGCTAACAGTTGATTGACCATGCTCAAAAGCAGATCCTCCTCGCCTGCTGAAGAGACAGACTGCTTGGCTTGCTTGGCTAACTTAAGGCTTGTCCAGGATAGCAGCAGGTTTCATTTCCCCAAAAAGATCGTCAGAGCTGCAGGAAGGGCCTGTTTGGGATGGCACCAGACCACAGCCACTCAAGGAGGAACAGGGGACATTGCTACAAAACTGGTTGGCACCACAGCGTGCAGGGCAAGTAGTGCTGCTATGGCTACACTAAAGACATTTGGACTGCAGGAGTGGGACTAACACTCCTTTTGTCCCTCTCTCAACACCACACAATTTCCACGAAAACTTAATGTCTTGATTTGGACCCAGCTATTGGCCACCTTAGGCTTTATGGAACAAGCAGAGTAAACGATGCTAATACATTTAAAAGAAAATACCCTAGTGAGGTGTGTATGTGTGGAGGTATTTTCATGCTGCCTCACAGAAATAACTCCTTGATGACCAGTGGTTTAAAGCTGGGCAGCAGGTCAGCTTTGCTTTTTTGCCTTGCAGCTGTGGAAAGGCTGATGCTAGTTAGCAATTTAGGACTTTGTGGGCCTTGCTGTGCTCTTTGCACTGAGCACTGTTCAGGGCCAGAAAAATGTATGGCTGCTTCTCTTAGAGTTCAGGTGACCAGTGTGGCTTTCCACACTCATTATTCCCCATGTTACCTCTTACCAGGGACATGTGTTGGTTTGGTTGTATTTTTTTGGAAGGTTTCTGGCCAGGAAATACTTGAGAGAATTGTTTGACAGCTTCCTGACAGAAGGATACAAATGCACTTCCCTCCACCTCCCTGTTGATCACTTGCTGTAGGCAGTGCTGATGGGGTTTGCTACAGTGTGGATCCACACTTCCATAGCAAACCATGCCCAGCAAGGACAATTAGGAGAGAATCTCCTGCTCTGGATGATCAGAGAAGCTTTTCACTGCAGTGTAAAAGAGAGAATAAAGCATATTTTATTGCAAAATTATTCAGCCACTTGTATTCTTTCTGTAGAGGGATTCATCACTCTGAGACTTTCTTTTACTTAGTGTGTAAATGTAGGTTTCCCTCAATAAAGAACACTTGAGACAAAGTCATCTCCTGTCTGAGACAATGAAATTTGTTAGTGAAAAATAGTAAGTGCTTGTTTTCGCTTCCACTGCAGCTGGAAACAGAAATTCAGCAAGTTTCAGAGGCATACAAAAACCTGGAGAAATCATCCTCTAAGCGGGATGCCCTGGAAAAGGCCATGAGGAACAAACTGGAAGGAGAAATTCGTAGGCTTCATGATTTCAACAGGGATCTAAGAGGTAAACGAAGTAAAACTTCTGTTCTTCAGTGCTGGGGGGTTTTATTGTTATGTTTACTTGGCAGGACAGAGTTTTGCTGCAGAATTCAGTGTCTGACATGACTGCAATATGACAGGATACTCAGGTGCATTCAGTAGTCAGAGATTTTAAGCACTTGCTGGAATAATGGAAAAGACAGGTTTAGGAGAGGGCTGTAGTCTTTCATTTCCAGCCTGTTTCTCATTGACAAGAAACATGTGATAAGCCAAATACCATAAACCAGATGCAAGCCTGGAATTCTCTCATGTCTTATATCCTAGAGATAATTTGTACAATTTGTTCAGTTTACACAAATGGAAAGAGGTTTTGCTGACTGCCTAATCCCACACCAGGCACGTTCACTTTATTTCCTGTCCAGTGACCCTTTTTGCACTGACATACAAACTGCAGAGTGTCTGTTCTTCCTGAAGGTCTTGTCATTCCTTATCAATGTAGGCATCTGGTTTTTTGGATCTCCCTTCCTTTTTCAGAGTGAGATGTTATTGGTGTCTGGTTCTTGCTAAGAGGCTGAGGCAGCACCATGGCTGGAGCAGAGTGCTGTTGAGTGGTGTTTGACCTTACTGGGGGTAAAAGTTTAAGCATTAGTTTGGAAGGTGAAAAACATCTGCAGTTCGAGATTTCTGAAGGTGCACAAACAGTTTTTTAAACTGTAAGCTTAATTCTTTTGAAGAAAGCCTTCTGATTGTCCTGCATGCTCTCACTGCCTCGTGTCTTTTACTAAAACTCCCAGAAATTGTTTTGCATCCAGGAAGTAAAGCCATGCATTTCCCAGTACTGTACACAAAGGCCTGCATTAAATAATCTTATTCATAATAAAACACAGCATGAACATTTCATTCTAATTTTCATGGACTGACACAAATTTCTAGCAGCTTGAAGCAGCAGAGCTGTTGAGCTGTTTTTAGAGTTTTACACTATTCTCTCAAATCAGAGATTTAATCTCCTGTTAAGATTTAGTGGAGAATTATAAGTGATCTTTTAATTGCATAGCGGGATTTATTTGTGTGGAAAAAAATAAAGGAATAAATTGAAAAAATAAGCTTCTGTGTTATAAATGTTTAAAATAATTTCTTTGGAACTTGAACCTGCTTTGTCTCATTGAGTGTATTTCCTTAAGGACTTAATTAGAAACATTTCAAAAGTGAGTGAATATCAACTTCTGATAGGCTGTGGAATTAGGAGATCCGTTCCCCCAGCACCAGGAATGCCCTGAGCAGATGTAACTTAATGCTTGAAAGCTTTTAATGATTTAGTTTGCTTTTATTGAACATTCTTGCAGAACGCATGGAGACAGCCAACAAACAGCTGGCGGAGAAGGAGTTTGAGGGGTCTGAAGACAATCGGAAAACCATCTCCCAGCTCTTTGCACAAAGTGAGTTACTCAGCCATTATGGCTCAGTGGAAAGCTCCAGTCACCCTGGGAAGGAGGACACTGCAGCAGGTTAATTATCAGCACAGAAATCAGGGCAGTGGCAGCCCAAAACTGGCAGTGGAGAAAGGAGGAGGGATCCAAGAATTCCTTTTCTGTCAGTATGTAAAGTCCATCTGATGGGATTTAGTAGAGATTTTGGAGCAAAGGTAATTTGCAGTTAAGCTGTAAAGTTAGTGTTTACCCCATTATTTACATATTTTATTCACTTATTTTATTCCTTGAAAGCTTTGAAATGAAACCTTCCCAGGCTGACAGGAGTCCTGGCATGAGTTAAGGCCAGTAGGAGAGGAGCCTGGTAGATCTCCTATCTCCTTCCTCTTTAATTTGCCACTGCCCTATCCTGTTCAGCAAAAATAAAGGGGATGAAGACTCCTGCAGTCTGCTGGGCTGGGTGAGGGTCAGGAATTGTGTCCACAGCAGTGGATTTATCACAAGGCAAACCAAAATGACGGGTGTGAAATGCTGCTTTCCCTTTGTTCTGAAATGTCTTGAGGCCGACGGCGCCGGGCCAACTTTCCTCTCATCCCACAGTGTGCTCCACCCTTCTGACAATGCTCACTTTTCTGCAATTGCTGTATAAAAAGGTAGTGCAATAAAATTGCAAAACAGAATTTTTCTGTGGTAATAGGCACTGCAGCTACCCTGACAGATTCTGGTGTCCCTCTCTTGTGTCATCTGTAGCTTATTCCTTGTGGTTTGCCTTGCAAGCAAATGGCTGTCAGGGAGTGAATTCCAGACTCCTGGTGGTACTGGGAAGTCTGGGAGTTTAGTCTCTCCTTCTGCTGGGTGGACACTGAGGTTCACAGGTGCACCCAGGAAGGTGGGGAGGTCAAAGCTATGGGGCCTCTCCTTTTGGATGAACATGGAAGCCACAGCGCTGCATTTCATCAGCCCCAGCATTTCTCGGGGTGCTGCAGGCACTTGTGAAGTGAAGCAGTTCTCATTTGGAGAAAAGTCTGCAACAAAACCTCCAAAAACCTCTCTGCAAGCATTTCCAGATTAACAAACAGCCTGGTAGCACTGACTGATACCTGCTGGCGTAATGCCACCCTGTCTCAATGCAGCTCAGTCTTTGCAGTACAGTTTAATGGGCTCACACTGGCATCAACTCCTTCCTGGGTGGAGGAGAAATGCTGTGAAAAGATAGGCAAAAAAAAAAAAAAGGCAGGTGATGACATTTATCCTTATGTCCTGAGCTGGCTCTGAGCTGCACTCAGGGTTTGCTCTGCAGAGCTCTGGGTGCTGTTGGTGGACAGGTTTGTTTTGCAACCTGTGTGTGGGCTGTGTTGATTCCCTGGCAGAAGGGAATCTTTAGCTACTCTGTGTTGCTAAAGCTTTGCTCCTGGCTCTTTGCTGGCAGAAGAAAGGGAGTAATTGTGGTCCTGTAAATATAGTTATGCACATGCTTGCACAAACGGGCCTGAGTACTCCACATACAGTCTGTCCTAACACCCAGCACCTCATTCCTGTTTTTCAAGCCTTCCACTCCTTGTCCTCATTCCTTTGTCGTGGGATATTGGTTTCTGGAATGCAGTTTCTCTGGTGTCATCAGTGCTGGGTGTAGATCACTCCAGGGAGTATTCTGTGGTTGTGCTTCCAGCAAGTGGGTTAATGTTATCCTTGGAGCTGGTTGGCTTGAGCTGGGAATGGCAGCACACACAGAGGACATCAGCTCTGTGTTGTGGCTTTGCTTTACACCCCTGTGTGATAATTTCTGTAGTCTCCAATTATTTTTATCCACTCTATTTTCTTATGAAGGCAGTGCCCTGTTCCTGCAACACTCAGCATTGCTGCTCCAACAGCATCCAGCTCTTCCTGGAGAGCAACAGAAAGGGATGAGCTGCTGTGTTTGAGGTGGCAGGTCTGCTCTGAGAGGGACAGAACAGATGCATGTGCCTCCCTTCTGGCCCAGGGGGTCATTTTTACAGACAGGAGAGGAAAACTGAGGAGTTCTTACTGATTTATTTTTTGACTCCTCTGAAGATATTGCTGGGGGTTCCTCTGAGATGGGACAGAACCCCCTTCCAGTTTGGGGGGTCAGTGTGGAAAAAAGGAACACAAGTTTTTCAGGAACTTCAGTCTGCTATCTCCCTCCCCAGCCTGAGATATTTAAATTACTGTTTGTTTTCCACTGCTGAAAGCTCAGAGGTGAAGAGATGCCAAGTTTCACTAACCATCTGCATAATCACAGCAAATTACCTGAGTAACTGTACTGAGTGATGCACCTTCTATTCCTTCTCACTATCTTTGTGGCACACTGTTGCTTGAAGGTGCCATACTTGTTTTTCAGGATTACAGGTCCTTCTCTTCCTTGAAAGCCATGGCCTTTTTATTTTCCCTCTTAGCACTAGATTTGCATTCTCCTTCTTCTGAGAAGCCCCACTGCAATCTTCCCTTCACCTCTGGAGTGAAAGCCTCCTGAAAACTGAGCAGAGACAAATGCTGTGCATTGATAACTATCACTTTTTTTTTTTTTAATCCATAGACAAGGAAACACAGAGGGAAAAAGAGAAACTGGAAATAGAGCTGGCTGCTGCCCGCTCCACCAACGAGGACCAGCGGAGACACATCGAGATCCGAGACCAGGCCTTGAACAACGCTCAGGCCAAGGTGGTGAAACTGGAGGAGGAGGTAAGGATGCTGAGAGAGAGGAGTCAGGGTAGCTTGTGTTGCAGCAAAAGTGGCTGTGGGAATGAGTTTGTCTTGTGGAAGTTATAAGGAAATCTGCTTTCTTCAAAGCCGTTTCTATGGGCTTAGCCTTGTGTTGACTAGCTAAACAGATAAGCCACAAATCTCTATTTCCTTGGAAGTGCTTTTTTGTAAGCAGCCATATTTTGTTTTCTTTTTGTTTCAACTTGTAAAAGGGGGCTGGAAGTGGAATCTCAGCCCTGGAAACCTGCTGAATTTGGCAGAAATTCAGATCTGGATGGACTTTGAAGTAATATCAGATGAATGTAGCTTGTCCTCTTGTGGGGACAGTGCAGCTCACCGTATGGGCCCAGCATCTGTAATAAGCTGGGCATGACCTTAGTTGTTTTCTCTCCCTTTCCTCCCAAGAGAGGATAATGCATTTGAGCTGCTTTGCTGGGCAGCTTCCACAGCAGTTTCTTTTGTAGCCTTGTCTCTGCCACTCATGGCTCTCACCTTTGTGCCCTTCTGCGTCACAGTGTCCATCCTTTCCTCCTGCCTTCTGCTCTCCTCTCAAAGGCCCTGTTTCCCACTCCAGCCTCTGCTTCCTTTACTCCTACTCTTCCTCCATGGAGAGTCTCAGGAGGAAATCTCCTGGCCAAGCACACTTCCTCACTGCAGATTTGTTCTCCAACCCTGCCATCTCCCTGACTATCAGCACTCAGCATCACCCTCAGCTGGGCACTGTGCCTATGTCCACCTGAATTTTGCTGCCTTCAGAGACATTCCTCAAACCCTCCCCTTGTCTGCTTTTAGTTCTCTGTCCCTTCAGAATCCCATTGTGCCAACAGAGGAGGAGTGATCAAATAGTAAGTGAATATCCTCCTCTCCCAGGTGCAGATGTAGCTCATTTCTGAGTTTTAGCCTGCTCTTCTCTGAGCTCTGGATTTGCCTCAGTAGTTTTCCCTTGAACCTTCCTGTGTCTCTCTCTGTGTCCTTAGTTTTTGCACTTCCTTCAATCTCTTCATGGAAGCCTTCCCTCAGTCCCTTTGGATCTCCCCTGGACCTGCTCTGCTCATACAGGATGTTCTTGTGGGTTTACCTGCTGTCATCACCTCTTTCAGCCTGGCATGGCTGACTTGCACTCGCTCAGGGGACAGGGAGCATTAGGTTATAGGGTAATTTACATGTGACGTGGCTCCCTTTGGCTCTCAAACCATTCTGTCATTGATTCTGCAATGTATTGGAGCTCTTTGGCTTTCATTCAAATTTCAGCACCTTATTTCAAAGTCTCATATGTCACTAACTCCAAGTGCATGGGACATCTTTGTGGTTTCCGTGGAAAATGCTTGGAGTCAGTGTGGATGAGGTGCTCTGATCAGCTGGGCCAGCACACACAGCACTTGGCTGGGTTGAACCTCTGTGTAGGCACTAATTTTGGCTCCCTCACAGTAAAGTTGAAGCCTTGAGGGGTATTAATAATTGCATGTTTTATTTTCAAAAGACTGCTCTCGTTTTACTGGAAGAATTGGGTTCAGTGCTGTGGCAAAGTATTTCTGCCTAGGTAGAACAGTGAAGTAGCTAAGTCACTCTGGGCTAAATTGCATGACAGCTTAAAAAACACACACAGGCTGATACAGAGTGAAATGATCTGCATGAGGGCTTGTGGTCACATGCATCCAACCTTTGCTGGAATCCCAGGGTGTGCAGGAAGTGCCACCCTTCCTGCTGTAGATAAATATGGAAGCGTCTCAGTGAGGGAGCAGGAATTAACTCTGCTTTTTCCTAGAGGTGAGAGGGAATAAGGGGAAACAAATGGTACAAGAGTCACTTTTGCAGGTTTCCCAAATCACTTTTTAATGAAATGCTTAGGATTATAAGGCATTTGTTGCCTCATTAGTGTTGCACTGTGGGAAGTGCTCCAATCCCCAGGCTGTTTGGTAACTCCAAAATGCAGCCAAGGAGCTGCTCAGAGCTCAGGGCACCTTTGGAAGGGGCTGGGAACACCATTCTGAGTTAGTGACATTCAGTGGCCAAGAGATAGGAATGATTTGTGGATTATTTCTTTATTCTGGCCAAGTTAATCTGAGTAACTAGTCCCTGTAAGTGTCAGGAATTTCCAAACTGGTCCTACAGAAGAGGGTGGAGTTTCTTAGGCTCAGGTTTGGAAGCTACTGTGGCTCAGGGCCTGAGGGGGGAATGCATATTTCAGGCCTTGCCTCCTGTAATGTAGGTTTTCAGCTTTTCTTTTTATCCTTTCCATTTTGACTTCCTATTAAGCAGAGTAACCTTGCCTTGTATGTACCAGATCCTTTATAAAAAGAATATTTCCATTCTAGGAAGAGCTATAAGCCATATATGACTGTAACTGAATTTAAATGTTGCACTGGCATTGGAGCTTTAGATTCTTTTCAAAACCCTTGGCTTGAATTGCCAATCTGGACAAAAACACCCATCTGTAAAATGCAGACACTTGTCTACACCTGTGGAGCTTTGAGGGTTTTATATATACTGGATTTTAGCATCCAGGTTAGAGTGAAAGGAAAGATAAAGGGATGCTAAAAGTGATGGAGAAAGGGATGATCCCAGAGATACTGAAGTGCAGTGTGAAGCAGTTGGATGCAAAAGGAGACATTCACAGAATGCTTCCCCTGTTAGCAGGGGTGAAATGGCTCTTCAGATTTAGAACAAGCTGCCATTGAAGTTTTTGATAGTGTGGGGTTTATTTCTGCAAAGTGCAAAATAGGGTGAGTGATCATAAATATTTAAAGCAAACTTAAATGTGTCCGTGAACAGAATTGCTAAGTATGTATATATTTTATATATAATATTTAAACTTTACTACTTCTCTACTCTCTATAAAGATACACAGTTATTAACCCCTGTTTTCACTTCTCTATTTTGGTTCTTCCCTTTAGTAAATGTTCCACGGTTTTGCATAAATCAGCAGCTTACAAAAATTGTTTCTAGTGAAGTCTTGGTCTGTGGTTTCTGAAATCAAAACTTCAAATTATTTTCATTACATGTAACGCATTTGACATAAATTGAACATATTTGAGGTGAAATGTATGTTGGCTTAAAAATACGTATCACAGTCAGAAACAGTTAGTGATGATAATATTTGGAGCTAAAGCAATGAAAAATTCTCATTTTGGGGTATGGATTGCTGTGAGGGTCTCAAGGGGGGTGGCAGCAGGGTTGTGGCTGCTCACACAGGATTTAACCCCATGTGCTCACACACACCTCGAGAGCCTGGAGCAGATGGAGCAGTTCAACTGGGCTTTGCTCTGGGCCAGGGCCAGAACTGCTGGCTCTGCAGGAAGGACCATCCTGACCCACCTGACACTGAGGAAATGCTGACTTGCTGCCAGTCCTTACCAGGCCTGGAATGCTGCACGAGGGAGTTTGGTGCCAAATACTTTATCTAACCACAGCTGCTGAGTGCAGAGGCTACAAGTGCTACTGGTTTTATTTTTTTTTTCCCTCAAACTTGGTCGTTTCTGCTTACCCTATTTAATTTGTGCCATGGAAGACCAGACTTCAACTTAAGAAAAGTTTGTGGGGTTTTTTATAGTAGTGTAACTTGTACTCCTTTGCTCTCCACTGCTTTACAAACCCCTTTTTTACTGTGTGCCTCAAGGAGACAGCTTTGAAGAACAGTGACAACCACCAGGAGGATAAAAATATCTGCTCTTTGCCATCCTCACACACACACCTTGCAGGGGAAAAAGGAGACAGACAACCTCTCCAATGGGTAGAAACTGGAGGATAAGGGAGGGGACAAGTTTGAATGAAATATCTTTTCTAAAATTGCTTGTGTTTAGAAGTTCTAAGATCTATCAGGCATCAGAATTCCACATGAAGCAAATACCAGCTGAGATACTGTGTTCATTTCTCACTGTGCTGTTGTGGAGAGAAAAAAATGCTCTATTTCTGATAACACTGTGGGTTCTGTGTGAGGGGAAAAGCAAAAATACATTTCCCAATGACAGCTATTGTACTTTTTACGCTGTGCCTGAGATAGTTTCAGAACAGAGCTCTGGCTTGTATGAAGGAGACCTAAAGGAGAGCTCTCTGCTTGATGCCTGGTCTAGTTTTTTTCAGTCACTTCCCTGGGTCTATAAAAAGATATTCCTGGTCTCCACAGCTTTGTTTCACGTAGGCTCTGAGAGCTACCTAATACTCCTTTTAGGAAGGAGTTGCTTCTAAAAGGGATGTTTTTTGGATGGCTTGTCACTCCTGGATTGATTGGGTGCAGAGGAGAGAAACCTCCCTGTTCTCCCTGTAACTGGTTCCCTCTAACAAGCTGCATCCTTGTGACAGAACTGCCTTTTTATTGCCGTGTCACTGTCTCACATATTCTGCCTGTTAGTGATTTTCCAGAGGTGGCTTTGAGAGTTAGAAACTTTTATTTTAACACAAACAAAGGGAGCGACGACATTGTGACATTCCCATGCCACAGACACAGTTCCCTAGCAAGGGGATAGTGTTACCAAATTGTTTCAGCAGGAATTCTTGCTGAGGCCACTGGCGCCTTGTTGGGCCTGAATTCAAACAAACTGAGGGTTCAAAGGCATCCTAGAGGAATATATTCCAACTGCAAGAGGGTGAGGTGATTTAAACATGCTTGCTGGTACTTTTTTTTTCTTTTTCTTTTTTTTTTGACTACATTTCTGCCATAGCAGGCAAATTCTTGTGGGGAAACACATTTTCAGCTGCATCTGAATGGATTCAGCTTTAGGATAAACCCAGAATGTTATGAAAACACCCCGAATATATTAAACAAAGGGCTTTGAAGACATCAGAAATAGTGGGTGGGAGACAAACAGATGCTGATGAGTGTTACCAATTTGCTGAAATAGGAGCTGTCCAAGATGAAGAGGGTAATGGCTGGGTTTGACAAAATGCCTGGGAGAGTTCTGAATCATTGCAGGAAGTCTTCTCTTCTTCCCCAGAAAAAAAAAATAAAAAAATCTTTGCTGAGTAACGCATCTGGAAGCAATGAATCTCTTTCCCAAAAGAAGATCCTTCCCCCTCACCTGCTGTGCCCAGGGCTGGGTTTGTCCTGCACAGGCAGCTCCAGTTGGAGGATGGTACAGCCTCCTTTGTGCCTTGTGATGAGTGAAAATTCCTTATTCCTGTGTGCCCCTGCTCCCTTTCCACGAAACCTCTGTGCCCCCCTCAGAGCCTTCCTTCTGCAAGGACCTGGGATCCCTGAAAAGGCATTGCCTGGCTTGTCAAAGCCTAAATAAATGAGGAACAGGATTTGTTGGGCTTTTAGAATGTTGTTAATTCCCTTTCTGCTGGGCAGTTGTAGTAATAATCAAACATCCCATTTCTGAGAGGAAAACTGTCTTTGGCCATTGATTTTAGACCATGCCAGTACATGCCAGGGGAGAGGGGAAATTAAATGAAGCTGGAAATACTTGATCAGGCAGCCAGGGAATCTTTCAGGCGTGTTCCCTGCATTGCTTTGCTTTTGTGCACTGGATTTCTGCAGAGCCCAGGCCAGTCATGGTCATCTTTATTTTTCTTGTCCTCAGTCCTGCTGCAGAATTTACGTAAACTTTGTAGTAAATGGCAACTGGAGAGTGACTTGTCTTGTTTACGTTGGTTTAGTTAGACAATTTTGTTGATAAAATGATAGCCTGACCTCTGATGCTTGGTTAGGACATTTTCCAAAGCAGTCAGGGATTGACCTGGAGATGATAAGGACATTATTAAAATTGTGCTGTAGGAAATGCTGGGAATGGATACAGTCATCCTGCTGTGCTTCCAGACATGCACTGAGGTTATTTGAGCTCTTACATCATAAATAGGTGTTAAAACAAAGACATTCTCATCAGCAGAATGCTCTGCATTTTCAGAGCACCCTTGGAGGCAAAGCACTTACAATACATTATGTGAACATGAGCTTGCTTCTTAGTTAAATGCTGTACCATCAAAAGGAAAATTACTATCTTGTCAAATTTATTTAAAATTACATCCCGAAGGGCGTGACTGCATCCTGGTAAAGCTTCAGGAATGAACTCTTATCTAGAGCACGTGTTCACTGCAAGGCCTGATGCAGAGGAGAGGATTCCTGTGTCCTTTGATGCCATCCCTGCCCTGGTGGATGTTGCCGTGGCCCTTGGCACTGAACAGTCCGTTTTGGTTCTTTGCTGGGAGAGAGAGGGTGAGGAATTCATGGCAAATGACCAAGAACAAGCCTCAGCATGCTGCCTTTTTTCCTTCTTCCCATCTTAGTTATGTCTTCAGCACCCTGGCAGTACTCAGGAAATTGTTTCCAATTCCTGCCTTAGGAAAACAAGATCATACTCTCGATTTCTGGTAATGAAATCCTTCTGTGCTTGGAAAAAAATCATTCCTGATCCTCTTTACATTGACAGTTCAGATCCAGTCAGAGAGACGAAAACAAAAAAAAAGTTTAAATTTAGGTTTCTTTTCTACAACTTCTGGAGAATCCTGGTTCACAGAATGGTAAATTTTTCTCACAAATACTTGCAGTCGCAGAGTGGTAGAGCTGGAAATGAATGAGAGTGCCAGAATATGCAGTGACTTAACTGAGGGCAACAAGTGCATGAAATGAGATTATTTTATGGGGAAAGGATAATTCTGATGAAAGACATTAGGCAAGTTGAGTTTTCTGGAGCACATCCCATGCCTTTAAAGCTTACTGAACACCTGGGTTGCAAAACCCTGAAAATTATTTGAGGCATTTGTGAATTAATTCCGGTTTTAAGCTGTTGAAAAGAATACACACACCAGCCTTAAATCTTCCAACATTCCTAATTCTTCCTGATGCTGGAAGATGAAGTCCATCTTGTGAAGGGAGAAAAAAGATGTTGTCTTTCTGCAAAGCCACTGAACAAGCTGTGCCTGTACGTTGGGTCTGGTGCCCGAGTCAGGCGTGTGCAGGCAGTGCTGGGAACTCAGCTTGTGTTGCAACTTTTCACCTGCAGGTTTGCCTGATGGGAGCACGTTCAAAGTGAATGTTTCAGTGGAATTTCTGTGTCCTAATTCTGCTTTTTGGCTGGGCTCTTGGTATTCTTTGAATGCAGGCCAGAACGTTAATCCACACATACGCGTACTCAGGTTTGTTAATTGTGAAACTGGGAAACGTTGTGGCTGCTTTTGCAGGATTTTGCCCCTGTGTTAAAAAAACTGCACAGAAATTTAAATGTGTAGTAGGTAATGAGACCAAATGTCCATCACCTCATCCTTAGCTTCTTTCATAAAGAAGAGAAAGGGAGGAGAGCTGGTTTTGAAGAGATTTATTTTCATCTCCATGCGTGGTATTTCACTGCTAGTGAGTTTATCAAGTTGTTCTTCCCTTTTGTCCTGGTCAGAACCCAAGACACTGAGTGCTCTCAGTTTCTGGGTTCTGCTGCTGACCCTATATTTATCACTTCTGGCTACTTTGAGCTGCTGTTAATCTAAGTTAAAACTGGTGTGTTCATCCACACTTCAGGGGAGTCTGACAAACCTTCATTTGATGTTACCAAGTACTGTGATCTGAAATAAAAAGATTTATTAAGTATAACATATTTATTGATTTTCTGCAGAGCAGCAGTGTACTATCAAGTTACATTAAAATGTTCTCATCCCTCCCATTCCAAACAAGCTCGAAATCTTGAGCAATCAAATTATAAAAATACCTTTCTACTGTACGTGCACTGGTGGGAAGCCCTTTGGCTGGGTTGCTCACTGTTTATTGTAAATTTTATTATAAAATTCTTGTTTGGGGGAAAATCCTCTAAGGCAGCAACATTCACACTGTGAGATTAGATGCCTGCTGACTTTATGGAGAGTAGAAAAGGGTACTATGTCTGGGATTAATAGTATTGGGAGATTTTTCTGCCTCTGCTCTTTGCATTGCCTGAAGGAACAGGAGTGAGAGAAGGGAAAAATTTTTAAGAAACGCATGATCAGACCTTTTTGGAACAAAGGTGCCATGTTAGAACAGCTCGTGTTGTTCAGATCAAAGTGTCCTGTGTCTGCTGAGGCTGAGAGCAGATTCCTGGGGAACACTGTCACAATGGGGCCAGGGAGCACTGATACTTTCCCAGAATACTTTCCGCTTCCAAGAAGGACTTCCTGAGCCAAAAGTGGTGTCTTTTGTCTTTAATATCCCTCAGTGGACTTTTCTTCCATGAAGCTGTAGAGCAGCTCTTTGAACTCACATAAGGGAGTCTGTGTTTTGCATTGTGGTGCTTCTTTGGCTCTGACTGTTGGGAAAAGTTGCCTTCTTCCTGCTATTTTTTGTATTTCGGGGTGTATGACAATCAGAGCTACCAAAGCAGTGGCCCAGATTTGCTGCACAGGGCCAGCTAATTGCAATTGTTAGTCTTTCCCTAAACAGAAAATAATGCCCACAGGTGTGCAGTATTCCATATATTTGAATAGAGCTGGGCCCTGGATGTGTTTTATTCCTTTTTTTTTTTAAGTCATATTTTGGTTTGTTTTTATTCTGCCTGAACTGTGGGTTAACCTTGCTAAGACAGTTACTGGGGGGTTCTTTTTATTGCTTCTTGTGAGGTAGAGTGGCAGCTTGGTTTGCAGGATGACAGTGGAGGAGGATGGAAGGGCAGTGGCAGGAACTGAGCAGGATCTCTCAGGGCAAGAAGAATGTCCAGACTGGTGGGATAAACCTGGATAAAAACCTGGCATGGCTGGTGTGTGCTTTGATCCTGTTATTTTATTGTCACCAGACTGCAACAGAATGCTACAAATTTTGATTCAGTTTCTGCTTAATCTTGTAAAAATGCTGCCAGCAATTTTCAGTATTGCGCTGGGAGTGTTCCCAACTTGGGGACCAGCTCTAAACACTGCTGCAGTTACCTTGGAAACGTGTGTCAAGTCACTCAAACACTGTTTCAGTCCCTGGTGCCCTTTCTAGTCCATTGCTGCTCTCAGACATTTGCCACAGATAATTTCCTCTGTTTCCCCACCGTTACCGTGGGGTCACTGAGGACAGAAAGGACAAATACACCCGGCAGGAAAGCTGAGCTGGGACAGAGCTGTCACACCCTCAGTGCCCAGTCCAGAGCAGGAGCCTAGGGCCCACTGACAGCAATAATGAATCATGGAATGGTTTGGGCTGGAAAGGACCTTCAGGATCATCCGATTCCAACCCTCTGCCATAGAGACACCTTCCACTGTCCCAGGCTGCTCCAAGCCCTGTCCAGCCTGGCCTTGGGCACTTGGAGGGATCCAGGGGCAGCCACAGGTTCTCTGGGCAACCTGTGCCAGGGCCTGCCCACCCTCACAGGGGAGAATTCCTCCCAATATCCCCTCTAATCCTGCCCTCTGGCAGTGAAAAGCCATTCCCCCTTGCCTTGTCTCTCCAGACCCTTGTAAATAATCTCTCTCCATCTTTCCTGTGGGCTCCCTTCAGGTGCTGGAAGTCACCTGGACGTTCTCCCTGGCCGCTGGCAAAGCCCCGAGTTCCCTGGCCGGTTCTCATCGTTCACGTTGCCTTTTCTTGCTGTGTTGCAGCTGAAGAAGAAGCAGGTGTACGTGGAGAAGGTGGAGAAGATGCAGCAGGCCCTGGTGCAGCTGCAGGCAGCCTGTGAGAAGAGGGAGCAGCTGGAGCACCGCCTGCGTACGCGGCTGGAGAGGGAGCTGGAGTCTCTCCGCATGCAGCAGGTATTGCACCCTGCCCCACACACCACAGAAAGGCACTGGGGTTTTTTTATCTTGTATTCTTAGAAAACTTCTTTCTCACTAGTTCAATCTGTGGATTTCCTGGTCGTTGTGTTGCTTTTACCTGATTTAATTCTGTTTCAACCAGAGTTTAGGTAAGGAGCAATAGGGGATCCATCCCGTGGCAAGATACAGAAATATCCTCATTGCTTTTGCTTTGGTCATTGCTGTAGCTACGTGCTGCTTTACCTTTAAATACCATGGTTATGTTATTTGAAATGATTTTTAAAATCTTGTTCACAGTTTGGGATTTTATATAAAATTCATTAACAACCGGCCTGAAAAGAGGCCCTTCAAAAACCTTTTGGATTTTTAAAAAAGCGCACAAGACTAAACTAGCAGAGCCAATTCTGTAAATGCAGCTGATGGAAATAAATGAGAGTTTCACGTAGACTGTATTGCAATATTATTGTGAGTCTTTTTCAGTGAAAAGAATGAATGAGAAGCAGATTGTGCAGGTGTGTTAAGAATTGCATTTACTTCAGCCTATGTTTAATACAGATGAACTGTCAGGTGTCAGAATTTTACTGGAAATAGGATGCAGGCCTGTGTTCTAAATCACATTTAGTTTCAGGTTACTTTTATCCCCTACTTTCCATCTCTGCCTAGGAATAGATATTTAAATAATGGGGTTTTGCATTGGTTTTAGTAGGAGTTACAGTAATTTGATAAACATTCCTGTTACACTTTTGGAAGATCAGGTGCTCTAAATCCTACAACTTTTTACATTGAGCCTGAGTCAACACAAAAAGTTTTCCTGTCATGGTTAAAAATTTTGATCTCAGCATAAAATAGTTAGTCTGCTCAATTTCTATTCCTTTAAACCATTTATTTTATTTTTTAAGTCAAATGTCTTGCTAATCCCACATGAGACTTCCATATAAAACTGCAAATTTTATTCATTGAACTATTATCTGAGCAAATCTCTGCCTTCCTTACTTTGAAAGGGAACACTGCCTTCCAAATCTTGCTTTAGAACTGAACTATTTCAGTCCCCAGCTATACACTGATCATGTTAATTTAGTAATCAAATGCTTTGAAAATAGTTTGGATGTATTTTTTTGGAGGGATGATACTAGTCAGTGCCTTGCTGAACGCTTGGGAGTCAGTCTGTGTTACATCAGGCAGGATGGAAGGGCTGTGCACATCACACCTGTACAGCACAGCCCAGCTCTGGGATGTATATTTGGGCCTTTGCACATGGCAAAAAAGGCCTTGGGAGGAATATTTTCCATCTCAGGTATTTTCTTGTTAGCTTGCCCAACACAGCATAAACCACTGCGTTTCTTTCTGGGGGGTTCTCGTGTCAAACCAGTGACAAAAAGCAAAGCAGCCGACCCTGAGCCTTCCAGCTGCATCCTGAGATTTCTGGTTTTGTTTTTTTTCCTCCTGGGAATCAGCGTCAGGGCACATCTCAGGCTGCCAACGTCTCTGAGTACAACGCCACGGCGCTCATGGAGCTCCTGAGGGAGAAGGAGGAGAGGATCCTTGCTCTGGAAGCTGACATGACCAAGTGGGAGCAGAAATACCTGGAGGAAAGTGTGATGAGACAGTTTGCTTTGGATGCAGCTGCGACCGTGGCTGCTCAGAGGTAAATGGGACTTTTCACAGGACTGGGATTATTTTCTTTTTCCAGTTGAATGTCATATTTCCCACCCAGGAATGTTGTCATGCCATCCTGCTGTGACTGCTCACCTTGTGGTCTGAGCAGCTCCTCAGAATTCTGCAGGCAGGTGGAGCTTGTCTGCTCCTCCTGGGAGCTGTGCAATTGCCAGCAATTAGAAACATTTTTCCAGGGGAAGATTCCTCCACATGCAGGATCCATTTTCCAGATTAAAATTGTTCTGAGCCATTCCTAGAAGCTGTTGATTCAAAGGAGAAGAGGCTTGGGTTTTTTTTAATTTTAAAAACAGGAATCAGTCCTTGCTGAAGTCTTGTGAGATGGGGTGAGCTTGGTGATTCACATCATTCACCCTGAATGGCTTCCTTGTTCTCCAGAATATTTTTGCAAATTACTTTGTGGTATTGTCTGGTTACTGACCAGAAGCATCTACTAGGAAATTCTGCTCAAAACATTCTGCTGTGTATGGAAGGCACTGCTCGTGGGGGTGGGAAGGGTGTCTGAATTTGGTAACAAGCTCCCATTCCAAGACAACTGTACAGAAACACTTCTCATGGCTGTAAATAGGCCCGAGTGCCTCAGCTGGTTGGTAAACAAGAGCTGTTAGTGGAGTGCAACTCCTTAGCATTAGGCTTTGCCTGCATTGTAATTTCATTGCTCACTGGTTTATGGTCCTGGACAGCAGATTTTAGTGCAGATTGTTTCATGAGCCAAATCCAGATAGGGATGTTAGCACAACTGGCTTCCCAGCTTGTAAGATCACACTGGAATTACAGGGGTGAAGCTGCAGATCTGCTGTGTTAGCGTTTAAAGACTTATCTAATCTTGCTCCAGAAGGAAGCTGTTATTTTAGGGTATTGATGCTTCTTGTGCACTGTTCTCCACCTCCCCAGAAATTCCCTAAAGGCTCCTCTGCTCCTTGTTCTTAGAGGCCACTTTTTATTTTCAGCGTGGGCTGATAACTTGGGGCCTGGTCTATTGTTTATCATGGAGTGGGAGAGGATGTGTTAGGCCTGCTCAGGTTTTATTAAATGAACAAGAATGTTGTCCAGTCAGGAAAGAGCCTCTGCTTTTCCATTTCCATCTGGATTCCACTAATTCCAGTGCCAACCTCTTCTACACTGTCCAGATCTCTTTCCCTTGTCTTTAACAGTGGAAACTGGCATCCCTTGGGGAGCTGAAGAAGGATGCTTTAGAGCCTAGGCAGGGGCTGGGTCAGGTTGGGTTTCTTTGGTGAATGATCTTCTCATGCCTTTCCACATTCACAAGTGGAAGGATTTCATTTCACAAGAATGGAATACTCATTATTTGGTTAGTGGACTGACCAACTATCACAGTGTTAACATTAGGCCTTATATGGAATCAGTCTGAAACTCCTTTTACCCTATTCCAAATTTTTTGGACCAGGCTGCTTAGAAGAAATTTCCATGCCTTGTTCCCTTTGATATTCACATCCCCTGTATGATACTGTTGGAAGGGGAAAGGAAAAAACTTTTTATCTGAAGTTGAAGAGGAGTGCCTGGTGTTCCTCCCCTGTCCTTATGTCCTTGGATTTGCCTCATTGATCAGTTTAGAGTAGTGCAGTGATCAGTTTAGGTGAGGCACTGGCCCGAGATGAGCAGGAGGTTGTTCTTGTAATGATCTGCATGTTTTTGTAATCCCTTTTCACAAAACAAAATTAGGAGTTGGATTTTTGGAAAACACCGAGCCAGCTTAAACTCCAAAAAAATAGTGGATATTCTTGTTTGTTCTGTTTGAGTGGTAATTTTGTGCTGCTGGGGGGAAAGCACCAGACTTGGCAGGTCCTTCATGTGCTGTCCTGCTCGTTCCAGGGACACCACGGTGATCAGCCACTCGCCCAACCCCAGCTACGACACCTCACTGGAAGCTCGCATCCAGAAGGAGGAGGAGGAGATCCTGCTGGCCAACAGGAGATGTCTGGACATGGAAGGAAGGTAAAGTGCACTTTGGTCCTGTCTGGCTTCTTTGGGACAGGGATTTGAAATTCACTGCCTGGTAGATGCCTCAGAACCAGAAATTCTTGTGCCTTCACCAGCAGCAGCGACGTCAAATGCCACACGCTCATTTGGCCACGGAAGTATAAACACAGCAATCCAAAACCTGTCTTCATACTGAGGGCTAATGCAAAAAAGTCTTGTCTTAGATTTTTTGCATCTAGCTTGTTCCTCTTCTCTCTTCAGGGCATCCTCATCAGACCCCAGACTCCAGCCACCCCTTAACAGGCTCACAGAGCTGTTTTCCCTGGGGCTAGGCCCCATGCAGACTCCCCAAAGTGTGTTAATTCTTTCTGTTGTTCTCACATCCTGCCCATAACTCTCAGGTTTATCTCAGAGCTCCTTCCATGGCTGTTCAGAACAGTTTCCAGTAGCCAGAGGTGGGTGGGTGTATCACATTCTCTCACATGATCTGCTCTATGGGCACAGCACAATCCCCTGGCATCGTCCCTCCACCTCTCCAGGTGCTTCAGGCAGCCCTAGTCACAGCCATGGGGACACCGAGGCCTCAGCCCAGTGAGATGGGAGACACTTACACTGTCCCTTTTCCTTCCCCCAAAGGATTAAGACCCTGCACGCTCAGATCATCGAGAAGGACGCCATGATCAAAGTGCTGCAGCAGCGCTCCCGCAAGGAGCCCGGCAAGACGGAGCAGCTCTCCTCCATGAGACCTGCCAAGTCCCTCATGTCCATCTCCAACGCTGGCTCAGGCCTGCTGTCCCACTCCTCAACGCTCAGCAGCACCCCCATCCTGGAGGAGAAGAGGGAGGACAAGAGCTGGAAGGGCAGCCTGGGTAATTTGCAAATACCAGGGGCAAAAATTGCAGATATCAGGGGTAATTCTGATATATGAGCCACTGCTTGGAGGGGAGGCAGCAGCAGCAGCAGAGGAGGATGTGTTGGACAGATAGAGCAGCTGGCCTGGCCTGCAGTAAAGCTGGCTGCAAGATGGAACACATTGGAAATAGCTGCTTATTTTAATCACTTCTGGGAAGTAGTGACTGCTGATACTCAGCCTCTGCCATTAAATATGTAAGCCTTTATTCTCATTTTGCCACATGACTGTAGGGATGTCTGGGACACAGTTTTCAGGGTCTCCAAGCCTTTGCTTTCAGCTGGCTGAAGGTGTAAAGTCTCCTTGAATTGGAGCAGAGATTTTAATCAGGATTTCCATCCTGTGTTGTGCCTGCACCAACATGACTCCTGTCTGGAACGGCTCAACAGCATTATTCTGAGAAATGGAGTTGTAACAAAGCAAATCCCAGATGATTTTTTTTTTCCTGGGCGAAGTTAGGCCCAAAACTGAGAGTAAAAACCCCTGAGATGTAAATGAGGAGCTGTTGCAGGTGATTTCAGGGTGTGCAAGCAGCAACATGGGGACACTGCTATTCCTCGGGTACTTCAGCACCACAGGAAGGTGCTGTGGAAAGGCAAACCAGTGCTGCCTCTTGAGGGAGGGAGGGAGGGAGGGAGCACTTCCCAGGTCCTGGAGCAATCAGTGCAGAGTGGTGCAGAGCTGATAGCAGTTATTTTTCTGTGATTGTGACATTTCCTTCCCTTTTCCCACACAGGTGTTCTGCTGGGAACAGAATATCGCTCGGAATCCATCCCCTCCACCCCCTCTCCTGTCCTTCCCTCCACGCCCTTGCTGTCAGCCCACTCCAAGACAGGCAGCAGAGACTGCAGCACCCAGACAGACAGAGGCAGTGAGCAGGGCAAAGCTGCTCCTTCCCCTGCAGCTCCCACCCCAGCACGACTCCCCAGCACCAACCTGACCTACAGTGCAGAGAAAACAGGTAACAGAGAAAACAGATAACTCAGCCCCAGTCCCAGGGGGGACCTGCCACCCACTCAGCACCCCTGGGGCAGCCCTGATGTCCCTTTCTCCCTCCAGGCAAACTGGGGTTAGTTTTTGTGGGGACAAGTTGATTTCAGGGACAAGTGTGATGGTGTTTGAGTGGTCACAAACACTCTGAAGGAATTAAAAAAAGAAGCCTGAAGAGTGGCAGCGTAAGTGTGGGCACACTGGGCAGGGAGGTGCAGCAAGATTTGAGAATTGAGGACAGGAGATGCAAATCCCTGGGCAGTCTGTGAGTCAGTGTCTGCTCTGAAGTAAGTTGTGAGTAGGATGTGGGGTTTAAACATATGAAAATGGGCTGTTCAAACTGGCCATTGCATTGGGTGGGCATCCAAAACCAGATGGACTCAGAGAGGGGGAGAGAAAAGAAGGAGAGGGAACTATCACAGTAAAGCTGTCCTGGTACCATCCAGTCACAGCTCCAACATCAGCCCTGGAGTTGACAGTGACTGTCCCAGGAGCTGAATTTGCTTCCCACAGAGCTCCCAGCTGGCAAGAGCTGCTCATTTTCCAGCCCACTCTGCCAAATCAGTGCAGATTACACAACCTTGCCTCTTCTCCTTACAGACACATTACAATGCTGTTGTTCTTCGTGGCAGAGAGCATTTGGCTGGGCTCTGCCTCCTGCCCATGCTCTGCTGTTTAATGGATATTGAGGGAGAACAGGTCTGGTGCTGAAAATCTACCCTCCCTGCATTGCTTTACAGTTACTGCAGTTTTATGTGGATTTGTGTATCAGTGGGAAGTACCCAAAGGGAATTCGATAAAAAAGCTTTATTTGTCTGGCTGCATATGTGGGAATTGAATTTTTGTAAACTGAGTCAGTCATTAGCTGTCTTTGGCCAATGATACGAGATGACCCAAAATGTTAATGTCGTATTTCTAACCTCGTTGAAGCTACACCTTTAATTGTCTGTTTCTTGTTTTTCCTCATCACGTAGATGGGCCACTCTTCCACTCCAGCACTCTTGAAAGAAAAGCCCCTGTTCAGACTGTGGGGCAGGACCTCCCAGATGGAGAGATGGTAGAATACCTCATCTGAAAGGCTGTACCAGGATCTGAGCTGGGATAACAGTAGCAAGAAATTTTTAAAAGACATTTTTATTGGGAAAAAAAAAAATGTAGTACCTGAGTAATAAAAGAATACTCAGCTGTTTGCTCTTGTATATTATGTCTCAAAAGTTTGGACAGGTTAATTTATAATTTGTTCTAAATTATAAAAAACCCGTAACACTTGTTCTTTGAAAGTTTCCCCCTTTATTTTTTAAATACTGGATCTGGTAACATCTGGAGAAAAAAACCTAGACCTTAGGTGCACTACAGCTGATATTTCACTTCAGTATTTTAAAGTCTCTTAAGCAGAAGTACCTGCTCTCCCAGGTGCTGGTTACATGTCTAGCTTGAATGTAGGAAGGTGATCTTAATGGCCTTAAAATGATCAGAAGCAGGGACATTGTTGTGAGCATCACTGAATGATTTTAAAATACAGGTGTTCTGGGAAGCTTTTACAAATCTGAGCTGTGATCAAGGGAAATTTCCCTTTCACTTCCTCTTTCCTCTCAGTGTAAGAACTCAGAATAGGTATTTCATGTTCATAGGCTGAAAAGATTTCCATTTTCAGTGTGGTAACTTTTTTTTTTTACTTCCCAAATTTCTTTTTTGATTATTTCCTTGTTAAAACAAACCACTCCGGTGATTAATGTCGCGTTCCGTATTTGTAGTTCCTTTTGCAAGATTTGCCATACTTTTATACTTCAGTACTTTTTCAACAATTTGTACAGTGGATAGTAAATAATATATTGCTTTCATGTTTTACATAAATTAATAAGGAGAATTTACAGGCCCAGCCCTGATCTGTTAGCTCAGATTTCTGTCATGGTAACTCCATTGGCTTTAGTGAAACTGCTTCAAATTTACCATAGCTCAAGTGGGAACTTAATTTACCAGAGCTCAACTTAATCTACTGCATCTATGGAGATCTTTCTTTGTAGCAGACTTTTCTATATTTCAGATGCCCTTCAACTTTGTATGTCCCTCCTTTCTGGAGAGACTGGCTTCTTTTTCACACAGCAGAGAGGATTCTTTTTCACACAACTCTACCTTTCTCAGAGGTAGAGCTTTCAAGAGAAGCTCCATGCAAAGGTTCAGATGGCAGATTCTCTCCTTTCAAAATACTTCTTGAATTCATCTGAGTGGAGAGAGCAGCTTAAAGAAAGTCCCAGAGGCATTACAGAAGAAAGCTCCATATTTAAGTCATGAGGTTCGCTTCCAGATTTTTGGGAACTAGCACAGATGCAGCAGTGCTTTGGTTACAGAAACTGTAAGGAAATATTAAGACCAATAGAAGTACATGAGTATTTTTTTGTTACTGTCTTTGCATTTTATTAAAACACTTCAATATTAATTCCTGTTAAAAACTACTTATTTTTTTGTACTTGAATGTTAAAATATTTCACTAGCCAGTGGTCACACCCTGGGAACCTGACTAGTCTCAGCTTTCTGTGCAGCATTAGAGCAGCAAAATTTTCATTTCACCCCAGAAATAAGGAAATCCAGCAATTAATTATCACAGAGTTAGTGAATGTCTTGAATTCCTGTGTGCCACTACTGCTGTGGTGTTGAAATGCCCTTACCAGACCAACAGGGATGACAGGAGTTCCACGGTGGGAGGGGAGAGGAGGTGCCTCTCCCTGCACAGGTGGTGCCTAAAGATCAGCCCTGAGCTTCCCTTCTGACAATAATCACTGAAAACCCAAGGAAAACATCGTTTCTGGCAGATTTGCTGCTGCTTAGGGATCTTGAGGCCTGCAGAAGGCCGAGGTGGCAGAGGGTGGGAGATGCAGTGGGCAGGCACAAACCCCTTCCATCAGCCAGCTCTGGGCACTGCAGAGCTGCACTGCAGGGCTTTGCCTGCCTCTGCCCTGTGGGACAACTCCAGACAGTCCCAGCCCTCCCTTCCCTCTGAACCATTCCTCACTCTTTCCTAGTCCACCACCACCACCTCTTTCTCATCCCTGACAATGTCTTGCTTTTATTTCTCTTGGCTTAATTCCATCCCACTTTCTGAAGTAATGCCCACCCTGGATGATTTGATTGCTCTTCCTCCTCCACAGTTGTTGAAAATGCAGCTTTTCCCATTAGCTTAAGGTGTCCATCCTTTTTGCCAATTCAGCATAAATAGCTGTGTTATGTTTTGTGGGTTTGGCTTAAAATGAACAACAAGAGAAAACAAATGCCATTGAGTGTCTGTGTGAGGGGGGGGAGAAATGTTTGAATGCTTTTCTCTTCCTTTAGAGTCAGGAAAAGTTATATTCCATCTTTACAAATGCTTCTCAGCATCTGGAAAGAAGTTTTACGCCTGTAGGGCTCTAAATAGACAATTACAACTCACTTAAATTGCATTAATTCTAAAATGTCTGGGAAAATTTGGATCTTTTACAAACAAAACCTCTTTCAGAAAACTGATTTTCCCCAATGAGTATTGGCTGTTCAGGTGGAGAGAATTGGTTTATCCTCCCTGCAGCTCACTGTTTTCAAGTGGAGTGCCACTGCCTTTTATTTTTACAAATGAAAAAGGACGTAATAGCTTCCTGTGAATAAAATACAGCAACTATCACCTCCAGAAATGGAAGCCAGGACTGTCTCTGACACCCTGAACCATCAGGATTGCAGGAGCCTTGGCAGTTCCTTGCCCAAATTTTGGAGGATGGTGCAGTTTTACTCTGCTTAGGTCAGGCTCTTTGCCCTATTTTGTCATTTTCAATTTCTTCCAAAAAAAAGGCAAAACCCCCAAAACTTTGCTGTGGAAGTTGGAGGTCATTTTCCTGTGCTGACAAACTGGGAGCCATCAGGAGTGTATTCTTCCCCTGGAGCTTCCTCAGAGCCATCCTGATGTGAATGTAAACGAGCTGCTTGCTTTGAGGGAGGTGTGTGCCATAGCCTTCAGTCTCTGTACAGATCTTTGTTTTGTTTTTAAAACAGAAACTGCTTTAAGGAGACAAACTGCACACCTGGTTCCTTTGCCTTCTGTAGAGCTTATTTCTAGTAGAAACTGGTTTTTAACAATGATTGCAACGACCTTTGCAAACCAAAATTTTAGACTAAGAGTTTTTCTTAAACTCGGGTATTAGAAGCAGAATTGTAGCTTTTATAAAGAAAGCCACATATTCTTCTTTGTAGAGCAAAACAAGAAAACCAAGTTTAGTTCTTTTTCCTCTTTCCTTTCACTGCTTACAGGAAGGCCAAACTCCCAAGTCTTTCCCTCGGGCAGTTCCTCTGTGGTTTGACTGCTCGGGGAACTGCCTGAGATACAGACTTTTGTTCCACCTGGCCCAACAATAATGTTATTAAATTAAACAGCTCCTACCTGGCAGCTCTTGGGGGGTTCAGAGCAGCGATTTAGTGTCACAGGACTCAGAGGGGATGTGTGAGTCTCTCCTCAGGAGTCTGCAGGGGGACACTGAGGTCGCCATGTGTGCTGGGGCTGGAGTTCTGCCCGTGTGAAAGCTGAGTGTCACCTTTGCTTTGCTTTTTGGGGCTGCCTGAATTGGGGGGACTGGCAGAGTTTTAGGCCAGCCCCATTTCCAAGGACACCTCCTGCTCCAGGAGCCCCTGGTGGGGCCAGCAGCGTGTGGGACACCCTGTGGTGACCAAGGCTCTTCACACCCAGACACGCCCGGAGGGCTCAGGGCAGGAAAACCCGGGATTAACTGAATGTTCCTCTCCCTGGGGCAGGAAAACCCGGGATAACTGAGCTCTCTTCTCCCTGGGACAGGAAAACCCGAGATAACTGAGTGTTCCTCTCCCTGGGACAGGAAAACCCGGGATAACTGAGCTCTCCTCTCCCTGGGGCAGGAAAATCCGGGATAACAGCTTCTCCCTGGGGCTGGCACAGCTCACAGGGATTCCCTGTGCTGCCAGGGTGGGGGCCATGGGGGGGAGGGTCTCTTTTCATGTATTTGTATAGGAACTCTTTTGTAAAAGTTAGTGTTTTTATGTCTAGGAAGTAAAAAAGACATTGTAAAATGTTATTGTACTGTATTTATGAAGAAAATACATTTCTTTTCAAAAAGATCTTCTGCTAAGTTGGTTTTAGAGTCTGGTTTCCACCACCATCATCTCGTAGGGTTTTTGGGGAGCAAATGGCTTCGAGCAGTTTCCATCCCATCAGGGTTGTGATCTAACAGGGACCCAGGACCCAAAATATCAAATCATGAATTAAAATACTAAAGTTTACCATTTCTCAGCCATAGACAGTGTGTCAAAGAGCAGTCTTTCCTATATAAATCTATACTGAAGTGAATCACATGGTTTATTTTTTCCCCCTTTATTTAAACCATCCCAGTTTATTTTGTAATTAGTGACTGGGCTGTTTTGTAATTCAGCTGTTGAAACAGCCCTTTAGTCTGTGAAGGTTTATGGCAGCTTTAATTCTAGAAAAAAAACCCCAAAATAGTCAGTGTAAATAGGCACTAAGGAGCCTTGTAAATGTGTATCTGTGTATTTTATAAAGAAAGGGTCCCGTGTTTTCAGCTTTTTCCCACTGATTTGCTTGTTTTGCAGTAAATTTGTTTCGTTTGAAAAGCTTATGGAATACAAAACAAAAACAATCTTCACCTTCCCTAGTCCTCACTACTGCTTGGCCTCTGTCTTTACATTTTCAACTCCTAGTCGGAGACTTTACAGGATAAAGTAATTGTCATTCCTGTCTCTTCCCTTAAGCATCCCGATTTATTTTTCCCTCTGGCCTGCCCTGCAGCTGCCCACACCTCACACCTTTTAACAGCCAGATTAGCGGCACTTTGAGCTGCGGTGACAGCCACCTCTCCTTTGATGCCTGGACCCTTTTCCAGACATCTGAGGGCATCAGCACACGAGCAGCTTCAGCCCTGCGAGTGTTTTCCACATCACAGCCTTCACTAGACCCATGTGCTTTTTGTTCCTGTATTCTCGGTGCATTTTGCTGCCTCCCTAATTTATCTCTCCCCTCTCGTGGTGCTGTGGGAGGGAAGGAGCAGGGATTACTGGGAAGCTGCTTGGAAGTGGCCAGCCTTGATGCAATTTCACTGTTGGTTTTTGAGTTTGATCTTAAGATAGCTGTCGCCTCCCCTGCTGTAATAAATACCAGCCTGACAAATCCAGGGGCCAGTGGTCAGCTCAGCACATCCATCCCCTCCGCTCTCAGGCCTTTTGATGTTGTTTCTATAAATCTCTCTGGCGTGCCAGAGCAGAAACAAGAAGACAAGAAAAAGAAAAAACCAAACAAAAAACTGTGGCCAGACAAAACCCCCCCAGCTCCAGAAGCTGACTAATAGCTGCTTTATTTAATAACACAAGTGCGGCCCATCTGCACGGGGGTGTGAGAGGAGTAGTTGGGCATTTCACAAGCCCGTGTGGGCAGCAAAAATCCAACCCCTGCCCTGTGGGGAGCCTGCCAGGAGCAGGGAGGATCTGGGATTTCACTGGGATTCCATGTGCCCTCACCTTTCCTGCTGACCAGCCCACCCGGACACAACCATCTCCCAAAAACCATCCCTGTTCTGCTGCTGCATCTGCTGAACACCTGCATGGGAAAGGCACCCCCTTCAATCCCATCAGCTGCTACTCAGCCTGCCAAGAGCTGGAGCTTAAAAGGGAATAAAAATGAAAATATTGGTGGTTTAGGTTTGGTTGGTGGGGATTTTTTTCCCCCCCCTCCTCTCAGCTGGCTCCAGCCTTTAGGTGAAAAATCTCCTTTGCTCCAAATCCTCACTAAGTGCAACGGAGGTAGTGGTTGATTCCACGCCAGCCCCATGGGTGGGAGGAGGGAGTTAGAAGCTAAAACTGCACAGTGAGTACAGCACATTCCCAAGGGCTGCATTATTCTATTTATCGTGAAGTCTTGCTGTTATTGCTGTTCAACACCTCCAGAGAAAAGCAAAATTCCATAATGCCACAGGGCCTTTCTCACAGACAGCTCCATGCCTCCCCTTCCTGCACCCCAAGGGAAAATTGGAGCATTTTATATATTTTGGAGCATTTCTCTGAATTCTGAAAGGAAGAATAGTGTAAAATGGCAGCAAAACACTGGCCCTGTAAAGGTGCTTTTACAGTGCTATTTATATATAGTGACGTTGGGATGAGATAATCTCCACTTTGTATTGTGGAGGTAAAGAGGAGAGGAAAATGTTCATTGATGCCTTGCCAGAAGGAACCTTTAAATATAATATATTTAACCTTTTAAATATAAGGCTTATATGTATATACACACACACACACATAAATACATGCAATTTATAAAAACTGGTAATTTTGAGAACCTCATTGTACCCGATGACATTTTCTTTTCCTCCATAGTCATTTTTTTTAAACATAAACAGGCAAGTTTGGGACTTTATTGTGTCTCTACCATTCTGTTTTCTGTTGCTGCATTTCAGAACTAAAAAATAAGAAAGAACCCCTCCTGTCTGCAGCTTTTCAGTTCTTGATTTCAGTATTTTGAGTGTGTTTCGGTTGCTTTTCCTTTGCTGGTCACCCCAGAGCACCACAGCTCGGGCAGGATGGGTTGTGTTCATTCCCAGCCACAATATCCCTTTCTGCACATCCATCCCCTTTGGCAGGAGGAAAATCCCTGTCCTGTCCACCTGTGGGAACCAGCAGCATTTCCCTGCTGGAGCACCCAGCCCTACAGTGCCTAAAAGAGTTCAAAAGAGCAGGAGAGGGACTTTGGATAGGAGTATGTTTTCAGATGCCTCACTGTCCCATCTGNCTGCAGCTTTTCAGTTCTTGATTTCAGTATTTTGAGTGTGTTTTGGTTGCTTTTCCTTTGCTGGTCACGCCAGAGCACCACAGCTCGGGCAGGATGGGTTGTGTTCATTCCCAGCCACAATATCCCTTTCTGCACATCCATCCCCTTTGGCAGGAGGAAAATCCCTGTCCTGTCCACCTGTGGGAACCAGCAGCATTTCCCTGCTGGAGCACCCAGCCCTCCAGTGCCTAAAAGAGTTCAAAAGAGCAGGAGAGGGACTTTGGACAAGGGTATGTTTTCAGATGCCTCACTGTCCCATCTGGGTCACCAAAATTGGTGGCCTGGGAAGGCTGAGCTGGAACAGAGACTGGACAGAGCCAGAGAATAAAGTAGATATTTACTGAAAGGCCTTTAGGATCCACCTTGGGCAGGACAAGAGCCTGACCAGGGCTACACCCAGGGTGGACCCAAAATGGTCACAAAATGGCTGACTGGTCACCAGGTCTCACACTTTTATCAGTTTTGGTCCATTTGCATATTGAGGATTAATTGTCCAATTCCAGCTCCAGGTTGTGAGGTCCCATCCTTCTTGTTCCTCCCTTCAGCCACCCTTCTTTGTGCTTTTGGGCTGAAAGTTGTCCTTGGTGTGCAGCAGGAAAAGGATTTGTTTTGTGTCCCTGCTGTGTGCAGAGCTGAGTGACACTGACTGTGAGCTCAGAGCTGCACCCCTGGGCAGCCCAGAACATGAAATACAGGAAAGCTGAAACTTAAGGCATCATTAGAACAAGGGGAAATGGCTTCAAAGTGACAGAGGGCAGGTTTAGAGGGGATATTGGGAGGAATTCTCCCCTGTGAGGGTGGGCAGGCCCTGGCACAGGGTGCCCAGAGCAGCTGTGGCTGCCCCTGGATCCCTGGCAGTGTCCAAGGCCAGGTTGGACAAGGCTTGGAGCACCTGGGACAGTGGAAGGTGTCCCTGCCATGGCAGGGGGTGGAATGAGATCCCAGCCTGTTCAGATCCAAAACATTTGCACTTGGGCCCACCTCCAGCAGCAAACACCTTTCCTTGCCCACCGGGGACACGTGACAAGGGCCAGAGGCCTGAGATGTCACTGGCATGGCTGGAAGGAGAAACAGGAGCAGAGGCCTTGAGAGCCTCAGCCTCACTGGCCTGGTGTGTCTACCCCAACACTTCAACCCTCTGCAGCCACACCATCCGGGATGTGGACTTGGAAGAAACAAGATTTGCCAAGGGAGAAGGGCTGGAAGACTTAATGAGCTGCCTGCTGGCTCTCAGCAATTAGTGCTGGATGGCACGGCCCAATTAGGGCACTATTAACTTTAGTTCTCTGGAAATACAGCGATTAATATTACTAATAATTCTCCTGACCTCAAAGTAATTGCAGAACATTAAAGGAGAAAACTGTTTCTAATTAAGCAATTCCCAATCCTTCTGTTTTCCCTTTTTTCTAAGCCTCTGGTGCCCTCTCAGCCATCCCAGTGTGGGGCTTGCCTGGCTCAGAGATGGGATGTGTGGTGGGGCAGAAATTGCTGTCCCTGTTGAAGAAGTGACATTCCTGGTATTCTTCAGCACTTAAAACCCCAAAGTCTGGGCAAACCATAATCCTGCACTCTCTAAACAATTTCTGACGAGAAATCTTCTTTCACTGTCAGATTAAGCCCTTGGAAGGAGAACCAGAAACCTCCACTGGTCTCCAAATAATAAAATCAAAGAATGGTTTGGGTTAGAAGGAATCTTGTTCCAAACCCTGCTGCCATGGGCAGGGACACCTTCCACTGTCCCAGGCTGCTCCAAGCTCCATCCAACCCGGCCTTGGACACTTCCAGGGATCCAGGGGCAGCCACAACTTCTCTGGACACCCTGTGCCAGGGCCTCAACACCCTCACAGGGAACAATTCCTTCCTAATGTCGATTTAAAGTAACTGCATTAATGGGAACTGCGAACAACTCGTGAGGAGAAAATGGAGGTGAAGGCTGAGTAAATGAACAACAGGAGCTGGAGATGCCCAGCTGGCACAGCCACGTGCTGCAAATCAAACTGGCTTTGACCTGGAGAGTGAAACAGTCGTGCCTGTACAGACACGGTGGGCAGAGTCTGCTCTCCCTCTGTCACAGCCCAAACCAAGGCTGCTGTGACACCCCCACATCACAAAAAGCCAAATTTAACCCTTCCCACAGCCTGTTGCGATAATGAAACCTAGATTTCTATTCCATTTCAAGCACCAGGAGGAGTGAGGATAAGCAGACGTGCCAGCTCCACTCACGGGTGGTGTTTTGGGGGTTTAACCCTCAAATGCTGCTGCTGAATCTTAAAAAAAAATAAAAAAATAAGATACTCCATGGCTGAATGGGAAAGAAAAGATCTTTATAGAATGGCTGAGCAAACCAAGCTTGAATCAACCGTGTACCAGATGTGTAGGAAAAAGTTTCAGTGCTAACTCATGTATTCATTTGTTATAATTATAAAGCAGTGCAGTGATGCTCTCTGCACCCCTCATTGCAACCACACAAAATGCTGCCCGGGGCCCTCCTCAGCAGGGCAGCTGTGTCAGTGGGCACCACCCAGCCTTCAGGCACTGGGCTGGCAAGAAAAACTCATTTTTCCAGTGTCCAGCCCTTCAGGGAGCCCCGACTGAGCCAGGACAGGTCACCGAGTCCCCCCAGCCACAGTGCAGTGGAGCCTGTGCCAAATGCACAAATGCAACTTTCTCACTGCCTTTTCTTTAACATGAAGGAAGGGAAGAACAGGATTTTGGAAAGCAGCATTTTTATTTTTTTTTTCCTCAAGAGGTTCAAGCAAAATACAGAAGTTTAACAGCAGGATTTGGGCTTTTGGGGGGTATTTCCACCTGCAGCTCAGCACAGCACGGAGCATAAAGGAACCGAGTGCTGACTCTCCCGGACATCCGTGCTTTTAAGAAATGAGCATTTCATGCTCCACGGAGCAGCAGGATGGGAGACGTGTCCCATTTGTCACCCAAATAGCGCTATCGGTGTCCGCTGCTGCGGGCGGGGTCCCGGCGCCGGGGATGGACGGAGCGCTCCCAGCACCGCAGACAGACAGATCGATGAGGAAATGCAGCCCCGGGGCTGCGGGTGCCACAAGGCAGCCGCGGTTTCCGAGTCGCCAAGACCCTTTTAAAATTCATCGGTTTTCCCGAGAGCAATGGGTGCCTTGGCGGGTGACACGGAGCTGAGAAATGCTGGTCTGGAGGAGGCAGGAAAGGCGGCGCCGCCCCGGAGAGCGGGCGGGGGCTCTGTGGGGACACCAAGGAGCAAGGAAGCCTCAAATGTAATTAACTTAAAAAAAAAAAAAATCAAATCAAACCTACCCCGTACCCGTCTCTTGCTGAGCACATCAAAACCTGAATGGAGCCTGCACAGACTGCGGGAGGACATATGAGTTTTGCCACTGTGCCACAAAAAAAACCCCAAACAAAAAACCACAACCCTTTACAAGCAATGCCATGCTGGAATGATGTGGCTCTGGGGGCGGCATCTTCGGGAGCTGATCCTTTTTGGACCATCTTTGCACTTCATCACCCCAGGAAGCAGAGCCCGCACCCATCCCTGGGCAGAGGTCAAAATTTGGTGGCTGCCCCTGGCTTGGGGACAGGCACAAAGCATCCCTGTGGTGCCGCAGGCTGTGCCCACATCGCCTGGCTCATGCCAGCTTGTCTTTTCTCCACGCAGCCTCTCGGGCCCCATCGTCCTGTAGTGACAGGACAAGGAGGAATGGGTAAAAATTAAAACAGGAGAATTCTATGCTGGATATTAGGAAGAAATTCTTCCCTGGGAGGGTGTTGAGGCCCTGGCACAGGGTGCCCAGAGCAGCTGTGGCTGCCCCTGGATCCCTGGCAGTGCCCAAGGCCAGGCTGGACAAAGGTTTGGAGCAGCCTGGGACAGTGGGAGGTGGAAGTGGGGGTTTGGAACAAGATGATGTTGAAGGTCCCCGTCCAACCTTTAACACTCCATGATTCTATCCCAGGGGCTGCCAAACCCAAACCCAGCCACAATCAGCTTTTCTTCCGTGGCCTGACCCGACACAGCCATGGCGGGGGTGTCCTGGGACATCACGGCCACCTCCGGCCCTGGAGGAGCCCCCGGTGTCACCGGGGCCGGCGCTGAGGGCTCGGGCAGTGTGTGCAGGGCCGAGGGCACTGCTTTCCCAAAAACCTCTAGATGGCAATCGCTCTCAGCGCTGCCGAGCCTCTTCCCGGAGCTCGCAGCCCTTCCCTGCCCGCCTCCCTGGCTTCTGCATCCCGCAGAGCCGATGCTCCGAGCCCGGCGTCGTTTGTCAGCATCCCTCATGTCCTGCTCCCTGCTGGATCGCCGGGCAGCTCCCCTTCTCCCGATCCCCCTGTCCCGGCAGCTCCCTGGTGATCTATCCCTACTCCCGACCTCCCTTCTCCCGATCTCCCTGCTCCCCATCTCCCTTCTCCCCATCTCCCTTTTCCCGATCTCCCTTCTCCCCATCTCCCTTCTCCCGATCTCCCTTCTCCCCATCTCCCTTTTCCCGATCTCCCTTCTCCCGATCTCCCTGCTCCCGACACGGGCCTTTGGGAGTGACAAGCAGGACGAGCCGCCAGCCCTGCCATCAGCTCCTGTGTCTCACAGGGCACCAACACACCTGGAGAAAAAACAATCAAATCCCTCAGTTTATTCCCAGCTGGCTAGAAAAGATTTTCTCCTTGTAGCCAAACTTAAAAGTCTCTTTTTAAGTGCAGAGTGATCGGCCAGGCAAGGAAGATTTTGCAAGGCTGTCTTGCTGCTGTGAGTGCCAAAGTGGGCTGAGCCCAGGGCACCCCAAATTTGGCCAATTCCTCTCACTGGGTTCTCCCTGTGGGGCTGTGGGGGACAGGGACCGGCGGGGTCCTGCTCTAGGAGCTGAGACTGGAGCGGCTTCACGCCGGGAAAATGCAAATATCGTCTGTCCCCGGCTGTCCCCGGCGATGGGTGCAGTGAGTGGCATTTATTGTGTTAAAAGGACACTGCTCCCAGCCCCCGGGCAGGTAATAGGGGAGATATTGCTGTTTTCTCTGGTAAAATGGAATCACAGCCGACTTCAGCCTCAGCGATGGGAGATGGGGAAAAGCAAGAGTCACTTTCCAGCTGTGTTTCTTCACGCTCACACTTGGCCATCTCCGAGCTGCTTCACACTTCACGCTGCTCCCTGATGTCCATCGGCAGGTTCCTGGGCTGCTGGGGGAGCCGGCAGGGGCATCAAGGCCCTCGATTCTGCTGCCTCCTGCCTCCAGCTAAGGACCAGGCTCGGCTCATCCCCCAGTCCCGGCTCATCCTCAGTCCCGGCTCATCCCGCAGCCCCCTCCTATCCCACTGCCCGCCCTCCTCCTCCAGTTTCAACAACTTTTCCACAAATCCGGGTTCCAATTTTTTGAGGAAGGTGCCCGGGCTCTTTCTCCCCCCGGGTGCAGCCCCTCTTCTCCCCTCCACGAGACCCATTCACGGGAGCCATTCCCAGCCCTGTGCATCGCCATTCCCAGCCCTGTGCATCGCCCGGCCTGGCTGGGCACAACCATCAGCTCCTCCCCCTCCAAAAGAAGGGGCTGCTCCTTTTCCCTGCCCCAGGAACAGGACGATGACCTGCAGGCACGCTGGACACCAAGCAGCTTTCCCAGCAGCTTTGCAGGGCTGCTTTTCCCTGGAGGGACATTTGCCCAGAGCTGGAGTTGACTCAGCACCAGGGAGGATTAGGAGCTGCAGAAGGGAGCGAGCAGAAAATAATGAACCATTACAGAAAATGATAAATCCCTGCAATAATAAATAATGCACTAAGAGGTAATTAATTATCTCCATTGGTGCTGGGCTGCCTGGTTATTGATTCAGATGTGTTCCCAGCCTAGTCAGCCCTGACACCTTCAGGTGTTCTTCCACCTTCCCTCTGCCAAAACTGCATCTCCTGCACCAGGAACTGGTCCTGAACCGTAGCCCTGGTTTTGTGCCTGAGATATTTTGGTTTTCTAAAATTCTTTTCCCAGAGAATTTTCAGTAAACAAGAGGCAGGTTTTTTGTAGTTGTCACTTTGTTTTCATTCTTTTCCCTAGGAGGGACTTCTTGATGTCCCTCTGCTCTGACCAATGTGAGTGAAGAGGTTTGCCTTGGTTTCACCAATCAAATTGGTCTGTGTGAAATAGTATATAAGGAAAACACATCCCAAAAATTAAAGAGTCATTTCCAACCTCCTGAAGTCGGAGTCTGTGTTGTTGCAGTGTACAACAGCATCGCTGAACTCCCCTGGCACGGCCTGTCCTGGTCACTCTGGTGTCCCTCAGGTGGCATCAGGCTGTAGGGACAGGCAAACAACCCCCGAGTGAACCCTGGGAACACCGGGAGGACGTGGCTGCGTCCCAGCCCTGCCAGAGCAGTGATGTCAGAGGCACCAGATGGCTCCTTTCTGCCCGCTTTAATGGTGCCTAATGAGGTCACTTCCATAAAGGAGTTAATTATTTCCTGGGAGCCATTTGCTAACGTAATTAAGTCTGTTTCATGCCTGGTCCTAGCGGCTGGCTGAGGGCAGGGCTGGTGTGAAAGGCAAAGCCAGGGCTGACAGCAGCCCCCAGTGCCTTGTGCTGCTGCACCCAAACCAGGAGTTTCTCAGTTTCCCAGAAATGAGCCAGCAGCCCCTGGGCTGATTTTTCATCCTCCTTCTCCCCAGAGGTGCCAGAAAGGCCATTCCAGGGCTGCACCGTGTGTAATGTCATTTGTGTGTGCAAAAGATGGGTTTTAATGGCTTGTTGTATTGGGTTTCTTGGAGGTGATGGAGCCTGGAGGAGTTTCTTCAGTTCTTCTTTCCTAGGAAATCGACTCGGTACAGATGGCACTCGGGGCTTTTTTATTGAAATAAATAGGGAAGGGCTGTGCCCCCAGAGCCCATCCTGCTCCTTTTCCCAAACCTGTGGGTGAAACACAACCACCAGCATCTGCCAGGGCAGTGCAGCCACAGCAGCAACAGCTCCAGCCCTTCCCTCACCGGCACAGCTTTAATTAAAAAATAAACTGTCAAGACACTATAAAAAATTAAAACTCAAATGCCTTTATCATCCATCTGCAAGTCTTCTGGCAAGGCTGAGGAGGCAGAGTGGCTGCCACTCCCCCCTGGGCCTCGAAAGGCTCCATGTCCCCACACAGGATCCTGCTGCTGGTACCTGACGTTGTCCCCTCATGGGGTGGCATTTGGGGAGCACACCCTACTCCCAGCGTGGCTGGCAGCAAGGAAGAGGGGTGCCTGCAAGCTCCCAGGAATGCTTTAAGTGCTTTCATTTCATTTTACTAAGATTTTTCTGCTCCCTTGTGGGTGTTGCAGGTGTCAGCCAGGCGAGGAGGAGTTTTGTGACCAGGGAGCCAAGCTGGTGCAGCGGGAGGGGTCACCAGGCTGCCGAGCAAACGGGACAGGAGGTAACGAGTGCCAGTTCTGGCCCTGCTCCCTTTCAGGAGTCCTAGTGATGGGAACAGACAGAAATCCCACAGGGGAACTTTTCCTCTCCCTTATCTCACCCTTAGTGCCCTGATCACCACCTCAGGAGCTGGGGCAGTTGATCCCTGCTCTGCAAGACAAAAGATTCAGAACATGATTGTGCTGCTTTCCTGCCACGCCGCCACTGAATTATTTAAACTCTTCTGAAAAATCTGCCCTGTGCCTGGTGTGGAGGGAAACTCCCCAGGCTCTGCCTGGATCCTCCATTTCTCTCCTTTTCCAGTGGTTTTTGCATCCATCTGCCTTTTGCTGTTGTTGCCCCTGGAGAAGGTGGCACCATCCCCCTGTCCAGCATCAGCTGGTGATGACGAACCCTGCTCCCCTCCCGGGCGTGCTGCTGCTCCTGGGTGATTATTGCTGTTAATTACTTCCTTCAGAGCAGAAGGCAGATGCAGAGCTGTCAGCTCCGAGTGCTGCTTGGCTTTTGCCCTGGCATCTGCAGGCGCCGGCCTCGGAGAATCCTCTCGGTGCTGCTGGCAGGAGGACAAACAGCAGTGCTCAAAGGCACCGTGCCACAGCACTCCCAGCCCTGGCTGTATTCCAAAACCCTTCCCTCCCTGCTGGTTTTCTGGGTGTTTGGGCGCAGGGATGTGTTGGTGGGAGCAGAGGAGGCAGGAGCAGAGGCTGTGGTGCCAAACCCCACCTGAGATGGGCTGTTCTGCCCAACCTGGGCCCAGCCACCAACCCACGCCTGCTGGCCCTGGGTTCTGCACCTGCAGGTGGCTCTGGGCAGCAAGGGGAGCAGTTCCACTGCAGCGTAGCTGTGAAAACAGTGCCATTAAACCACCCTCCTGAGGGGGTTTCCTCTCCCTCTGCATCAATTCACCGCGTGTTTATCCGTGGCGTTGGTCAGCAGCAGCGAAGGGCTGTCCTGGCCACATCAGCTGTTTCTGCTTCCCCTCCCTCCAGCCCAGGCTTGCTGAGTGCTCTGCCCCAGCTCCCACATGGAAAAGCCCGGCTGGGGATGATGGACAGGGAGATGCAGCTCAGCAGGAACGCCACGGAGTCATTTACTGCCTGCTCAGCCCTGGGAGCACACACGCCACAGCCCACAGCCTGCCCCACGGCCCAGTTCCAGGACAAAGCAGATGGATGAGCTCCCTGGCAGGGCTGTGAATGAAAATGGGGTTTCACAGCACAGGTTGCACCTTGCCCTGGGTAGAGCTCAGCTGTAAAGCTGCAGAGCCCAGCCCAGGTCTGCTCTTGGGGCATTGGATGGTCCTTCAAGCTGTGGGTGCTCTGCAGCATCACCACCGGCTTGTATGCCTCCTCTGAAAGAGGCTGAAGGGAGGAAACCCAGAGCAGGGATTTGCTGGCAGAGCAGTGTTTGGAGGCCTGTCTCTATCCATTTTTCATTGCAGTGCTTTACAGCAGCATTTCTGGAAGCAGCAGTGAGGAGCATCTGCTGACGAGTCCCTCCCATGGCCACCAGGACAGCCGAGGAGCCCTGGAGCCCAGGGCAGCAGCTGGGCACAGGCTGCACACAGCTGGGTGGCCTTCAGGGCTTCATCCTTCCCCACTGAAGGGGGAGAAGGGAGTGTCTGTGTCTCTGCAAATCCCAGTGCACCACAGAGCACCAAAATCCCACCACAAAACAGCAAAACCCACCACAGAGCACCAAAACCCACCACAAAACAGCAAAACCCACCACAGAGCACCAAAACCCACCACAAAACAGTAAAACCAACCACAGAGCACCAAACCCCACCACAAAACAACAAAACTCACCACAGAGCATCAAAATCCCACCACAAAACAGCAAAACCAACCACGCAGCACCAAACCCCACCACAAAACAGCAAAACCCACCACAGAGCATCAAAATCCCACCACAAAACAGTAAAACCCACCACAAAACAGTAAAACCCACCACAGAGCACCAAAATCCACCACCAGCCAGGACCCCCGAGGGCCCCCTGCTGAATTCCCCATCTTCACAGTGCTGGAAAGAATTTAAAATCAACACTTCTCTGCTAGTGTTTGGCACATCCTTTTGCAATCCTCAATGCTCATCTCTCCCTGCTGAATGGGCTTGGTGGATTTCAGGAGGCCTGGAGGGGGCAGAAATGACCCTGAGTCGTGGCAGTGACCTTTGGGAGAAGCACGGGTGCTCCAGGTGGGATGTGTGTGAGAGGATTTGGTGCCAAAGGCACAGGCTGAGTGTCACCACGGTGCTGACGAGCCCCAGAGCCACAATGGACAAAGCTGAGGGGCAAGGGCTGCTCCAGGAGGTGATGATGCTCACACTCATCATCATCATCAGTCCAGTGTCACACCCCAGGGCTGGTCAAGCCAAGGCAGACCCACAGCCAGATGGACACCATTGTTTATCTGCACTAGCACAACACCTGTGTGTCTACAGCCCTGTCAAAGAGCAATAATCCTTTAACAATCTGTAGAAAAGCCCATTTTTCTTGCAGGGAGAACGGCTGTCAAAGGGTTCCTGCAAATTACTCTGGAAGCAGGTTGGGCCAGAAAAAAAAAAAAAAAGAAAGCAAAGCCTATCTGTTCCTCAGCCACCTGCCCCAAGTTATTTTTTGCTTTATCTTTCTTTTTGTTGATTTTGCTCCGGGGATGAAAGGCTCAGCAGCAGGGAGCAGGGCTCAGGCTGTGACTGTCACCCCTGCCCCGGGGTGACTCCAGCAGCAGCATCCCATGGCTGGAGAGGCTCCTGCACAGCCAGGGCGTGAGGGACCTGCTGCCTCCCCTGGGGCACCCAGCACTGATCCAGCTGCCTCCCCTTTGTCCCTCTGTTCTCCTTTATCCCCGCAGGATCCCATCTGGGGCTGGCAGAACCCCCGTGCCTGAGGGGTTTGAGTGGGTCAGGAAGCAGCTGGAGCTGCTGGAGGGGAGGCACAGGGACGCCTGATGTAGTAAAGCATTCCCCACTCCCAAGTGGTATCTCTGTGTGAGGAAAGAGTTTCAATTTACCTCTGGGCATTTTAGGAAACTTATCTAGAATGTTCCATTCCCTCCTGATGGTAACTGGCTCAGTGCCAGCACAGGGGCATTGATTGGGACTGGAAGGTGTAACTCAAAGCCTGTTGCTGATTTCATTGTGCCAAGAGCCAAATAGCCCACCTGAACTATTGAGGACTAAAGAGAGACAGCAAAGAAGCTCGGGGCATTTTTGGGGTGTTGTAGCAGCCATGGGACCTGTCTCTACACTGTGTTCTGCTTTGCCTTTGTTTTTGCATTATTTTCTTTCCTTATTAAAACCTTTTTGCATTTTCTAGACACACTCAACCATGCCGTCTCACTAATTGATTTAAGTCACTTCTCTGCAAGGGCTGGACCCTCAAAGGTATTGGGAACCCCAATAACCTGAGCCACTCCTAAACCTCCCCCCCCTTCCCAAACTGGGCTAAACCCCACCTTTGAGGGAGTTTACCTGAGTGCATTTCAGGCAGAGGCTCTGTCCTCACAGCTGCATCGCTGCTGGCTGCTCTGGTGGCTCTCACACTGCTGCTGAGGTTTGTTTCCTGGCACACCTTTGTTTTGCATCCAGGTTTTGCCTTGGACAGACGTGGGTTATGAGAGTGGGGAACCCCCTCAGCTGTTTTGGTGCCCAAGCCAGTGTCTTCTTTCTCCTGCCTGGCTGATTTGTCCATGTCATGGGCTGGCAGCAGTGTTTGGTCCTTTACTTTGGGACTTAGTGGCTGGAACAGCTCCTCCATGCCCAGGTGGGACATAGAGGAGCTGGGGTGAACACAGGGCTGTAAATCCCACAGCACAGGGGAAAAGCAGCAGTCTGGAAGTTGAATTGAAGTAAAAAGATTGAAGTGGGAGTCCAAGTGGCTGCTCTTTCCCCACGTTTTCCATGCACAAGCCCACCAGCAGCACCACCCCTGCCCTGTGTCCATCCTGCTCCCAGCTCCATCCCCTGGGGATGTTCCCTCTGCAGTGGTGCTCCCAAGAAAATTGCCATGGAAACCGAGCCAAGGCACACAAAATCTGCCTCCGAGCCTGGAGCAAAGGGGTCCTGCCAGGGGAGGGGCTTCTCCTCCCTGCTGCCTTCATCCTCTGCCCCTGGGGCTTACGGCTCCAGGAACAGCAAGGACAGGGCAAGGAAACCTCATCCCGAGGGTCCCTGGGCATGTTCCAACTTTCCCTGGGACGCTGAGGGTTAATAGTTCCCTATTTCCGTGACCTGGCAGGAGTTTGCGGTGATTTTTAATAAAAACCTACACACTGAGCTGATGCTGGTAGGGACAAGCTGCAGGCCAGAGCTGAGGGGAGAAAACTCATTAAACTGCAAGGTCCTGACTGCTAAAATCAGTCCCTGCTAATTGTCTCAGCCTGTTGCATGGGCATGGCTGTGTTTAGAGCTGGCTCCTGGTCCCAGTTCCCTTTCCCAGTGGCACTGGTGGCTGGCTGAGGTCCCCTGTCCCTGCTGTCCCCACACTGCCCTACCCCTCCTCGCTGCTGGCAGCTGGGATGGCTGCAGTGGATGGGCCAGCCTTGCTCCAGGCTCGTGGCCAAGGAAAACTGGCTACTGGATAGGGAATGGAGACCCTAAATTATTCTTTAATAAATCTCCAACCCCAAAATAAAGCCCCAAACCTCAGCAGGGTCAGACCCACCCCACAGGGCAGCCCCTGCCCCAAAGAGGAGCTGCAGTGGGAGCAGGGGAAAGGCAGAGTGGGACCAGCCAGGTCCCTCTTTTCCTCCACTGTGAAGTGCCCAGAAGAGGCTTTCCCAAATCCCAGTTTCCTGTTCCTTCAGGAATTTCTCTGCCTCTCCTTGGGTTTCCAGCCTCCAGCCCCTCTGGGCACAGTCATTCACCGGGTCCCATCGCTGAGCAGAGCTAACTTTGCCTTCTACTCACTTAGGTATAAATAATCTTTTTACTATATTAATTACTTTGCACAGAAGGATAAGACATAAATTATAACCCAATGGTTATAATTGCATGTTCTTAGCACGTGTGCTTCGTTACTAATTATCCCCCTTCTCCCAGGCAGATTAAAAAGCAGAATCATTGGATCGTGGCTGCCAGGGAATAAGGCTGCTGAGGGAGGAGAGGGAGCCCCTTCTTGCCACCAAAGGGGTGTGAAATACTGCCACAAATACAAATACAGCCCCTTCTCTCCTCAAATTAAATTAGTTGGAGGTGATGCCTGCAGCTTTCCCGTGGGACAGCGATGCCCATGGCAGCCCTGAGACCTTCCTCCCATTCCACGCCTCCCATCCTGCCTCCTTCTACTCACTGTGGAGCTTCTCTTGGGTTTATACCAGACAGAAAACTGTACTGAAAGCTTTTTTATTTATTCCTGGTAAGCCTGTGGCTTTCCAGCAAGGGCCCTTCGGGGCAGGGTGAGTGGTCACTGGCTCTGCAGAGCCTGCCAAAAAGAAAGAGGCAAAAAATGTCATTGTTGTGGCTGTGAGTGATCCACAGCATGACCTGCCAGATACACTTGGGTCACTCCAGGAACTGAATAATAAAATGTTCTTCACATCCTCAGCCTGGGTAACAGCACTGGACATCACCTCTGTTATTTTTGTTGCTCCACAGACTTGGGGTACCCCAGAGATGGCCGCGTGAATTGATTGTGTATTCCATTCCTGACTCACCCATCCACAGCTCCCAGGTCCAGCCTGTTGTTTCTGCTTTTGGAAAGTGTCTGACATGTCAGGGGAGGACAGGTTTGTAGCTGCAGTGGGCAGCATAAAGGATTTCTATATATGTCCTGCCTGAGGGACCTGGAGTAAAGCTGGAGAGCTCCATGAAGCCACAGTGGGTTTACTCTGCTACAAAACAAACCAGCATCTCACCCTTAGGGCAGTTTCTCATCGCCTCCCTCAGCAATCCTGCACACAATCTTCTCTTGCTCCCAAACTCCCTGCCAGGAGAGCCCAGCTCTGCACTGCCCAAAGCCTTCCCCCCACCCCAGCTTGCACCAGAGCCCCCAGGCTCCAGCCCCTTCTTTCTAGGATGGCTGCCTTGCAGCCCAAATAACACCAGGAAGCTTTCTTGGACAAATTTCCAAGCTCAGGGCTCTGGATGTCCCAAGCTGACGTTCAGAGGGCAGCAGCGCTTGGCCGTGCTCTCAGCAGGGAGCGAGGACCACACTGAGCCCTGGCTTTAGGGTCCCCAGTAGGGTCCCCCTAAGGGTTAGGCCGAGATTAGAGGTTGTCAGGGTTCTCCCAGCGTTCCAGGAGCGTCGTGGGGATGGAAGGGAGGGAGCAGCCTGTGGAGTCAGGGCGATGCTCCTCCCGCAGCCGCGCTCGCCGCGGCGCACGCCTGAGCCTCTCTCCGGGGGCTCTCCAACACCCAGCCCAGATCCTGCTGTAAAAATAGTTGCAAGTGTTAATTGCAGGCACTGATGGTTCAGCAAGCTCCTGCTGAAACCTCAGCTGAACCTGGGAAGGAGCAGATAAAGCACGATCCTTTTCACAGCTTGTGGAAAAGCTCGGATTCTTTGGAATGGGCGGGAGAGCAGGGAGCGTGTCGGTTCTGTTCTCTCTGTGTCAGGAATACAGAGTGTTTGCAAGGTTATCTCTCTCCGAATGGCAAATTTCCTCTCCTCTCATAACTCCTTTATTGCTATCAGCTTTCCTTGACGGAGTTTATTTTTGAGGATGTCTTCCATCATTTATCAAAGTTAGCACAGAGATGCTTGGACTTTCCGTGCAAGGTGTGAGAGGCTTCGCCAGCCTCGCTGAGGAGCTGCCCTTGGCAGGGTGGGTGCTGGTCCATCCCTCCTCACTGCAGTCCCTGCTCCTGTTGGAGCCCAGAGAAATCAGCATTTATTATTTGTCAACCCAAGAAAACGTTCCAGCAGCTCACAGGTTCTCTCCTCTGTGTTAACAGCACATCCCTGCTTTGCCTGGGTCTGGGGTAGGAAGCCGCAGCATTTTTTTTTCCCCCCCCTCTTTTATCTGAATTTCTGCAGGGAGGAGGAGCAGGGGAGCAGCCCCAGCATGAGAGAAATCTTGCAGCAAGTGGGCTTAAAAATGATTGTGTTTTACATGGTGCAGACTTTCAGACACGAGTAGAACACACACATAAAGATTCTTTTTGTTGCGCCGCGGCGTCTTCACAGGCAAAATGCTGCGGGTGAAGCTGAGGAGATGAAATGAGTTCCTCCACCCTGGAGGCAGCTTCCCAGGGGAAAACAGCGGTTTAGCAGTTGGGATGAAGGTGTGCAGAGCCGGGAACAGGGATGTTCATCCTCCTCCTGCAGTCACAGAGGGAACAAAACTCCCCCAGCCATCGGGGTGGTCACGATTGCCACAGGTGATAACCCTGTGCTCGGTGTTCCCTTCAGACAGGACCTGGGAGGTGTCTCTGCCTGACTTTCACGTAATTGCTGGTCCAAATAATCATGCCTTGAATTAAAACAGTTCCCAAGCAGTCTGAAATCTTCACCTTCAGTGCCTCAGCCTCTCAGCAGGTTGGAGCCAAGACAGGGCCAAGAGATGAATATCCCATGGGCAGGATAGGAGCTGCCTGGCTCCCAGCCCTGTAGGAATTTTCTGCCACTGCTGTCACAGATATAAACTGTCCATGGCCAGTTTGGGGAATTTCTGAGTTTTCTGGGGATTTACAATGTTTTTATCATCTTTTGGTTCTGGCAACCCAGCCCACCCCTCCCTCCCGTGCTGCTCCCAGAGGCCATACCCAGCATCCCATCCCTTCTGTGTCATAAATGGAAGAGCATCAGCAAATGCCTAATTTGCTGTTTTGCATATGCATCAAAAAACGGCATCGTTTGTCACGGTTGACGAAATTCTCGTTCCATTTTCTTTTTAATTCGCTGGTATTTGAGGAGAAAACAAGGTAAACAGTCCTGTACCATGACAAACAGCTCCCAGGCAGTGATGCTGCGGTGCTGCCTTGGCTCTGAAATAATAATAATAATAAAAAAGAAAGACATTAGTGTACCTGGATTTTTTACAAGTTCAGTAAAAGCCTTCAGGAGGAGAGGAAGCTTTGTCATCTAACTTGCAGAATTGCCTAAGAAGAGAAGTTAATCAACCCATGAGTGATTTACACTCACTGAAGGTATCTTGTCAAAACCAGCCCTAATTTTATGCGTCTCTCTCCTCTCGAGAGGAACAGGATATACATTTTCCACAGGCTGGTAATTGAATAAAGCAACTTTTTTTTTTTTTCCTCGGAAATGGCAGACGAGGTGATTTTAGCTGCCCTCAAGGCCGGCTTTGGTGCTGTCCCACCCCCGTGGACACCCGAGGAGCTGCGGGGGCCGGCGCTGGTGCCTGGCTGCCCTTGGGCTCAAAGCTCCCTGCCCGGGATGACTCAGGGGCTCTTTGTGCTCCACTTTGGGATATTTCTGCTCCATTCCCCATCTCTGTGCCTCTGGCCATGTCCTTCCCTCCCTTCTGCACGTGGTTTTGGCTCTCATGGTGGTGCCAAACCCCCCATCCCTGGTGTCTGCTGCCCATCCCTGGCTGCCAGGGCTTGGTCCTGTGCCAGTGCCAGGGTGGGGAACACAAAGCTCCTGCTCACAGCAAGCTCCCCTCCACCCTTGTTTGCTTGGGGTGCTGAAGGACAGCAAATTATTATTCCCTGCTGCTCCAGCCTAATGTGTGTCTTCATTTCCTATAATGGAGTGGCCGTTCTGGTTTATTTGTTTGTTTTAAAATTGCAGCAGTGACAGAAAGCAAGGGGACATGCACAGGAGGGCTGCCCGGGCTGCTGTAGGAAGGTCTGGCCATTTAACAGCCCCTTTCATAATGAGGATCTGATAAATAAGAGCTTTTAAAGCCCCAAGCAGTGTTGGGTGAGTGGCAATGGGGGCTCTGGCTTACCTGCCTCCCATTATAGGGAGCTTCAGAGAAGGGTTCTGGAGGTGAGACCCTCCCAAATATTATCAGAGAATCACAGAGTAGTTTGGGTCAGAAAAAACCTTAAAACTCATTTCATTCCAACCCTTCTGCAGGGGCAGGACACTTTCCACTATCCCAGCTTGCTCCAAGCCCTGTCCAACCTCATCCATGCACATTTTGGATGTGCTGGCCTCTGTTCATCTGTCACGGGCCTTTCTGGGAGGACTCTGGTGTTAGCTGGACCATGAGGAGCACTGGGCTGTGCTTTCCAGGAGCAATGGGATGAGGCTGATGCTGGGGAGCAGCTCCCCCTCACTCACAGCCTCCCCACTCCTCACCAGCCTCCAGTCCCCTCCCTCCCTGGAGCTGGGAGGTTTTTCCCTGAGCCCTGCTCGGGATAACTCCCCTGAGGCACCATCAGCTGTTCTGGAGCCTTCAGCAGCTCTTTGGTCTGATCTGGTGCTCTGAGAGGCTCCGTCAGTATTGCAGGGCTGGCTGCAGCAGCAGCTCGGGGTGTAAAGCCTGCAGCTTTCCACGGGCTCTGTTACTCACACAGCCCCTCATAATTCACCCGTGGTGCGGGGCAGGGTTTCTCAGGAGCGAGTTCCATTAGGCTGCGCGCGAGGCTTAATTAATCTTTAATGTTAACAACCTTTCCTTTGTGTCACAGGGAGGTTGAGCAGGCCCTGGGGGGGAGGCCAGCCCACCTCCCCACGGCGCTGTGCTGGGGACAATTACACATGTGAGCAGAATTTTCCCTGCTCCATAGCTCTACCCTGTAATCTAGAGAAAGTGACATTTTCCGTGGCACAATATGGGTTATGCTTTCCTTCTGATGATGCTGCCTTTGCCAGTAGATTTTTTTTTCCCCCCCCAGTGGCATATGGCACGCACTGTTACATCTGCTCCCATTTCCAAGTGATCCTTTACCCTTTGTTGAATTTTTACAAATGCTATCAGTCTAAATAATCCAGAAGGCTGCTATGGCAACAAAAGGAGAATGCTGCTGCTCTCTCTCTCTCCTTTTTATCCCCCCCCCTTTTTTTTAACCCTGGAGGTGGTTAGGGAGGAGGATGTTGGTTGTGTCCTTCAGCAGTGTGGAGGCCTTGAATGGGGTTTGGGTCCCAATCAAACCCCACCACCCTCCCATATCTGCTGGCATTGTCCTGCCTGCAGGAAAGAGCAGAGGAAGAACACACAGGTGATCTCCATATGGGCTGTGTCATGCAGGGGGATGAGCTCTCCAAGGAAAACACCAGAAATCCCACGGCTGCTCCTGGTGGGGAAGTTCCCCAAGGCCATTTCCACCATCCCATGGCCATGGTGGAGGGTGGAAAGTCTTGCACACAAGTGTCAAAATCAGCACCTCGGAAATGCTCCAAAATGAACTTAAGGAGGCAGGCACAAATGGGTGGTGGAGCACTCACAGAGCTGGGCCTAGTCCTAGAGAAGATGCAAATCATTTGGGTAATTAGTAGCAGATAAACACATCCATGAACCAGCTGGGATGAGGAAGGGCAGCACACTGAGACCTGTTGCTCTCACCTGGATTTTGTCCCTTGGAGGGAGAAGCTGGGATGGACAGGGCAGGCAGAGCTGGTTTTGGGGTGTCCTCAAGGGCCTCCCACTCACAGCTGTGCTCTCATCCCAGCCCCAGGAGTCCTCCAGCAGGGATATTCCCCTGTCACAGCCACACAGCCAGTGCGGGGCCTCATCCCCACATTTTTGGGTAACACTGTGATGTCAGGTGTGGGGGTGGGACAGGGAGGCTGTGGATGGGTGCTGGAGCACCACTGATTATGCCTTGGAATGAGATTTGTTAGCAAACCCTCCTTAATTCCTGGTGCTCCCAGGCACCAGCTGTCCCTGAGTGCTGCCAGCCCTGGCTGCCAGCCGGGGTGGCTCCAGGCCAGCAGCTCCTCCAGGGAAGCTGTGGCTGCCCCACTCCTGGAAGTGTCCAAGGCCAGGTTGGATGGGACTTGGAGCAACCTGGGATAGTGGAAGGTGTCTCTGCCCACAGCAGGGGGGGAACAGGGTGGTCTTGAAGGTTCCTCCCAACCCAAACCATTCCATAATTCTGTGATTGTCCCTCTCCTGCAGCTCCATCCCAGCCCTGACCCAGCTGAGGTGGATGGATTTGCAAGGGGTTTGTGCTCTCTTGCTGTCGGGCACGAAATGTTTCTGATCTTCTGCTGCTCAGGGGAGCTCTCTGCCATAAGGAACCTGTCAGGCCTCTCTGGTGCAGAGGTACTAAGTTCATAAAATTTGTCCATAAAATCAGACAAAAGGCATCGCAGTTTTATTAAGATCTAAACTGTGCAGTCTGTTTTATTACCATCCTTCATAAATTATCCACCCAAACCTCTGTCTTATAAAGACAGCCAGTATCCAGATTTACTGCATTCCAAAGACACTGAATTTCCTGGGATAGTGAAGGGAATGGCTGTCCCATCCCTGCAAGTGTCCAAGGCCAGGCTGGGTGGGACTTGGAGCAGCCTGGGATAATGGGAAGTGTCCCTGCCTGTGGCAGGGGGTGGAACAAGATGATCTTTAAGGCCCCTCCAAGCACAAAGCATTCTAGGATCCTCTTCAGAGAAGGAGGTTGTTCCACGAGCTGGGCTGCAATGTGCCCCCAGCCCACTGCCACAGGCTGCCCTGCCTCCCGGAGATGTCCCTGATCACTTCTGTCCAAGGGATCAAAGAGAGGCTTAAAAACAATCCCAAAACCTCCAGGCAACACTTAAGGCCATTGTAACGATGTCTACAAACCTGACATTTGGCCCTTAGCAAGCTCTGAGCGTTTTAAATGCTGTTTTTTCCCTCTGTTTGGGGAAGAGAAAAGCGGTGTCGTGTCAGATCCCAGGCTCGCACGGCTTGCAGGTGCTGTAAGGATTTTACAACCTGTTGTGGTGATGCCTTTGCACATCCTGCCTTCCCACATGGCAGCCTGCCCAGACAGCAAACAGACAGCGTGGCCAGACCTGCTCCTGGAGGTGCCACCATAAATGAGGAGCAGCACTAAAACCTGCCCAGGCTTTAGCAGATGCCAGAGCAGCAGCTTTTCCTCCCAGGCCAGGGGAGCAGCTACACAGGGCTGGGGCAGAGGAGAAATTATCTCCCCTGCTTCACCCCCCAGCCTCCCTCCGAGCAGTTTTCAGCTGGTGGCCTGGGAATGAAAGAGTCACCATGGAAAGAGCAACGTGAGCTGGGTTTATCTTTAAAAGCAGATGTCTTTTAATAGATTGGCAATTTCTTCTCCATTAATGTCTCAACCGCAGCGCTGCCTGGGGAAGGGGTTGTGTATTTTATACCTGCTTTTGTAAAATCATACAGTTATAGAATGACAGAATCACAGAATCCTAAGGGGCCTTAAAGCCCACGCTGTTCCAGGCCCCTGCCATGGGCACATTCCACCAGACCAGGTTGCTCCAAGCCCTGTCCAACCTAGACCAGTCACAGTCTGGGAAAATATGTGTCACTGAGATAAGCAGTTTATTAATGAAATATCATTATATGGAGCATCATTAACTTCCCTCCTCATCCTCATCACATCCTGGCTCAAGTGCAAAAAAAGGTGTGAGCAGGAGTGGGTAAAATCTTGGGTTACTTAATGGAAAACGTTAAATGAGAGGATGCTGCCCATTCTCTTTAGGCAGCAGGGAATGGGTTTCAGACTCAAGATACCCATATGGGGAGGTATGTGTATATATATGTATAAAACAGGGATTTTTTCCATCCCTTGGATGAGTTCCAGGCCCCACACTACTGATTCATCACTCTCACCCTCAGAGCACTGAACTGCTCTGACTGCCACACACAGATATGATCTTCCCAGAACGGACAGCAATTCATCACTTTTGTCATCAAAAAGCAGTTTTTCTTGGAGATTGCAGTGCAATCTAATCTCGGGCCTTCTTCCCTCCTACAAGGTGCATCTGATGGATGTAGAGATGACAGCAGAGCTCCTGGTTGGATTGAGGTTTTGCAATCATCTTCCTGCAGGGTTGTTTTGTTGGTGAGATTTGGGGTGGCCTCACACTTGGTGTGAGCTGGGAAGGACAGCGTGAGGTCCTTGGTGTCCCTCCAGGTGGGGTCACTTGGTGGCCCTCCCCAGTGACACCCAGGCAAGTGTCAGAGGGGGTTTTGGCTCTCCCAAAAGCCTCCTAAGTGTTGTTTTTATCAATATCTTCCTGGGGGATTCAGTCCCAAAGCTCTGCCGTGTGCAAGGAGAACAGGCGTCAGTGCTCAAATCCAAAATCCCCCAAGCTGGAGAGACGTGGGGTGGAGCCCTGTCTGATTCCCTCCATCCAAATCCTGCTTCCTCCTGCCAAACTTTCACTCATTGCCATATCCAAAAATAAAACTGTCCTACTGTGAACTTTTGCATAAAATGATTGAGGAACTGCTTGTCATGTGCAGCAGCCGGGGCTGATAACGCCGTTCCCTACAAGGACAAAAGCAATTGAACTCTCAGAGCCTGATGCAAGCACTGAGTCATCCTCCAGCCTCTGGAGCAGCTGGGGATCCCAGTTCACCACTTGCCTGCTCCCCTAGCAGCAGGCTGGGGAATTCCTGAGCAGCCCCTGGTGCACTCCAGCAAACAGGGATTTGAGCTGCCATGCCGTCACGGGGACATGGGATGTCATCCCGTGTCACTGCCAATAACATGAGACAAAAAGCCAAAAATGCCGTCACATGTTTTATATTTTTTTTTTTTTGCCAGGGTTGGGATCAAATGCTCGAAACAGTATTTCTTGTTCAGACTCAGATGTTTATTATTTCTTATTTCTTGTCTCTGTTACAGTCTCACAAACCCTGAGTTCTACAGCACTTCTGGCTAACAAACTAAAAAATGGTTCCTGTCTCTCTTTCTCCACAAGGCCTTTTAAGAACAAACTGTCCAATTAAGAAATGACACCTCAATTATTTTTACATTTAACCCAATAATCAACACCCATGGCCACAATGAGGACTTTTCTAGCCAATTACAAAACACCACCCAGACCCATGGAGAAGAAGGTGAAAAAGAAGGACTCAACCTCTGCCCTAAAACCTCCATCTTGCTTTTTATATATTACTATATTCTAAACCCTTAAACTCTAAGTTTGCACCCTGTGATGTCACACATTTCTATTCAAACCACACACCCACAATCCCAGTGCAATCATTCCATTTTGGAAGCCTTTTCCAAGGCCTCAGGTCCAATGCAGTGTTTTCTTGGGGGTCAGTGCCTGTCAGCACAGAAAGTCTAAAACTCTCAGTGACCAGGGTTTCAACAATCCCAGAGATGTAGCACAGCTCAGGAGACACAGGTGAAAAATGGGAACAAACTAGGAAAACAGTAATAACTATAAATAATACTTGTTTTTCTGAACCATCCCATTTCTGTCAATGAGGCTCAGAGGTTTGCCATTTATTGCCTGCGATTTTCCCATTTCTTAAAAAGCAGAAAGGGCAGGGAAGTGATTTCTGTCAGAGCAGTTCAGAGGAGGAAATTTACTGGAGGAATTTTTCAAAGGGGAAAAATACGAAAGGATTGATTTTCTTTAAAAAAAAAAAAGCCTGGCAGTAAAAAGTAACCATAAATCAAGCAGCTCTCTAAGAAGATTATTTTAACAACATTTAACATCAGTAAGGGTGAGTTGTTCTGTAAAAATGGGTGTCTGTGTTGTCACAACAAGGAGGGGAGGATGGGGCTGAGGGCAGCCTGGGAATTTCAGGGAAATAGGGACACTTCTCCCACCAGAGAGGACAAAATGTTTCTTAGGAAAATGCTAATAAGGACAAAGAAGTTTATCAATATAACATTCTCTGAGTCTTGAGGGCTTTCCTGTATTTCAGCCAAATTTCTGTGCAAAACCCAGCTGATGGAAGAGGGCAGAAGTGTCTTGGTTTGGAAAGACACGGGTCTGCCAGGGGAAGCCAGAGTTTCCCTTGGAATGGAGACTGTAAACCCCCTCCCTCTGAATTATTATAATTTTGAAATTAAGGGGTTTCGGCCAAAGGTATGGGAATAGGAATATCAGTTCTTTACTAGGAATATTAAAAGTACAAATATAGTACTACAAAGAAAACCCCAAAACAACCCAAAACCCCACTGATAGTTAGAACACTCCTGACCCCCTGTTGGTCAGGGTGTTGGTGTCAGCCCAGCCCAGCCCTCCTGCAGGGACAGATGTGGTTCTGTGGGAGCAGAGATGATCCTGGAGAAGGGTCCAGTGGTGCTGGGATGGGTCTGGGCTCCCTCTGGGAATCCAGTGCAGACAGGCTGTGCTGCTGTTCTGAATCCCAGCTTTGATCCAGGTGGGAATGCTGGGCTCCTCCCCCTGGGCGGAGCCTCTCCCCATGGGATGATGGAATTGTCTCAGCCCTGCAGTGAGCCTGGATGGCCCATGGACAGCAGATCTCCCCTGCAGGGAGGATGGGTCCTGGAAGGGACAAAGAACACGGCCCCAGCTGGTTTGAACAGCTAGCCCATCTAATTTTTTAATTTTTGTATATTTTTATATACTTTAAAAAACAAATCCTCTACAAGTTTTTTTTAATCTTCTTTAACAGAAGATACCCATCCCCTCCCCGTGGAGTTTTGAGGAATGGGTCATGGAAGAGAAAAAACACCTCCCCAGCTGGTTTCAACAGACGGTAACAGAATTCATACTTTTGGTTACATCTTGCATTGCAACCCAAAACAGAAAATAAAACCTCTGTGGATGTTGGGAAAATGCCAGCAATGGGCTCCCAGACTGGAATGGGGCAGAGGGAGCTGTGCCAGCTCTTGTGCCAGGTCATTTCTCACCAGAGCAACGTGAACCGTGGTCGCCTTAAAAGCAAATTTCCGATTCTTCCAGCTGCTCTGCGATGTGCAAGGATTATCTGAGCAGGGCACAGGGGAAGAAGAGTCTTTGCCCCAGCTCAGGTGGGGCTCTGGGGGCTGGGCTGGGCAGAGCAGCTTCCCCAGGCAGAAGCGATGCCCACAGCACAGCCACGCTGCTGCTCCCTCCCTGCAGACATCTCATCTCCAGGAGCTGCCTGGCTCCAGGGCATTTTTAAAGTGTCATTTATTAAAATTTTGCAGTTTAATCTAACGCCCCTGCTGCGGGGCTGATGTGCCTGTAGAGCGAAAATGCAATTCCGGCTTAAAAATAGCATCGTGGTGAAGGATTTCATTTTAGGTCCGTTTTTCACACAGGTTTCTGGGAGAGGTCTCCTTTAATCGGTTTGGAGGTGGGAGCGGGGTCGTATCTCTGTAAACAGCCATGTGCTACAATTAATAATACCTTGTAGCTGGCTGTGCCTGCCTGCACAGGCTCCTCGTCAGGGTAAGGATCTGCTTGTAGATAAGATGGAGAGTTTATAAAGCAGCATAATTAATAAGCTGCTACATTATTGCCTCCCCATCCTCGCTGCCAAGGCGCCACAGGCCCAAACAAGTGACAATTACCGGAGAAGATGACACAGAAACACAGCCCCGGCCCTGCTCCTGGAGGCATTGATGTCTTTTTTCGAGGTGACTCGGCTGTTAGGAGTGGTTGGGAAGGGTTCCACTCCCCGTGGAGCGGGGATGCTTGTCCTCCAGATCCGCCTCACTGCAAGGTGCAGCCGCCTGCTTGATCCCAAAGCTGGAGCAGAACCAAGGCTGATGGATGTGTGCTGTGCTCCATGTGTCAGGAAGTGACAGACAGATGATTTGTCCCTAATTTTGAGCCCACTTCAGCAGCTTGTTTCAGTCAATTCCCCCTCCAGTTTCAAGCAGGAAATGATTTTTTTTTTGTGTTTTCCTTATGTCATGCCTTAATTTTGGGCTATTGTTAAAAACAGAAAAGGAGGCCAGATTTCCATTCAAGGTAATTAAGCCCCTAATGAAGCACCTGAGCACCTCAGCAGTCCCTCAGGGATGTGCAGGGGGGCACTTACAAAGAGCTTGGGGAGAAAAGCCATGACACGGAACAACAACATTCCCCAGGGAAGGAAATCAAACACCTACAACTTGTATTTTCCAGCTGTATTAATTATTCAGGAACCCAGAGAGAAGCTGGGAAATGTTAACCTGGCTGGGGCAGAGGAAGGATTTCAGGGGTGAGAGGAAGGTGGAAAGGGACTGTGTCACCCTGGGCTCCCTCCGCTGTGTCCCCAGGGGAGAGGGACACTGGGAGGAGCCAGTGCCTCTCAGGGGAGATGAAGCCCATCTTTAAAACAGATGATGGGATATGGACTTTTTTTTGCCACATCCATCACTGCTCCCTCCACGGGGTCACCTTCCCTGTAGGTTGGATCCTGATGGTTTTTTATCTTCTTTTTTTTCTGTTAGAGTCGGGATTAAAAGCTCAAGAGACGCAGATTTCGTGTTCGGACTCAGGTGTTTATTAATTCTTACCTTTGTTAGTCTCACAAGCTGTGAGTTCTAGCTAACAAGGTAGAAAATGGCTCTGTCTCTCTCTCCAAGGTCTTTTAAGCATAAATTATGCAATTATGAGATGACACCCACATTATTTTTACTTTTAACCCAATAACCAACACCCGTGGTCAGCAGGTTTTTCCACCCAATTACAAAACACCACCCAAACCTAGGAAGAAGAAGAAGGTGAAAGAGGAAGAACTCAGCCTGCACCCTAAATCCTCCATCTTGCTTTATATATATTACTATATATTAAAACCTTAAACTGTAAGTTTTGCACCCTGTGATATCACACACTTCTATTCAAACCACACACCCACAATCTCAGTGCTATCAGTCAATTTTGGAAGCCTTCTCCAAGGCCTCAGGTCAAACGTGGTGCTTGCTTGAGGGTCAGTGCCTGCTAGAACAGAAAGTCTGAAATTCTCAGCTTCCAGGGTTCCAGCAGGATCCCTTGAGGGAGACCCCACACAACCCCAGGGCCTTACCTGGGCTGTCCCTGCTGGGCACTCAGAGGTGACACTGGCTGTTTTTTCAGAGGTGGCTGCACACAACCACTCCCCTCAACAAACCCACGGGGCTGTGGGGATGCTGGCATGGCAGGGGTGGGACTGGGGAGGGTGGAGTTCTCCCAAAGGATCACAGTTTCCTGTGTTTGATAAGAAGACGGGGTGGTTTCCTACACCTGCTGATAATGCTTAGGCCTTTAGACACTATAAAACTTGTTTTCAGAGAAAACAGTCCATGAAACCCAAAAATGAGCTTTCCCAGAGCCCAGAATTGAATGCTCAGAGTAACTCACCCAGGTTTTAGCAGTTAACTATTTACAGCTCTGTGGGGCTGGCCTCACAATCTCCTCCTCATTCCCCCCCTCTCCTGCTGAGGATGTCAAAATCTTTTCCAGAGCTATAATTTGGGAATAATGTTGGTCAAGGGGATCAACTTGGTGCTGTTCTCATGGCAGGCAGGGGCTGCTGGAAGGTCTGGATGAGGGGTGAGGTGTGCCAGCCACTCCTGTGGCAGCTGGAGCCAAAATATTGTGGAGTGCAACACGGTGCTTTTGGGGTGGTTTGTTTCACCTCCAGCACAGGGCCCCTCCAAGCAGGACAGAGAGGCTGGAGGCTCTTGCCTGCTCCACCACACCTTTTCCTGACCCAAAATCATGCCTGAGAATATTTTCACGACCCAAAGAAGAGCTGATCTGCCTCTGTGGTTCTGATCTCCAGGCAGCTTAGCCCCAGCTCACCTTAAGCAGCCTGGGATCTGGAGTAACAAATTCCCACAGGAGCAGGGTTGTGCTGCATTTCTGCTGCAAATGCCAGGAAGATGGATCAAAGAGCTTTTCTCCCCAGCAGACTGAGCCCTGACATTGAAAAAGGCATCTGGCAGAGGGTTTGGTCCCTATCCAGCACTGCCCAGCCTCTGGAGGCTGAGGGAGGGTGGCCACAGTCCATGAGGAAGAACATCCCTACCCACTGCTTCTGTCATGGGTGCTGTGGCCAGCTCTGGGAAAAGGGTTTTCTGTTCAAAGCAGCGTTTTATTTCAGCTGCAGGTCTGAGTAAGAACTGATGGGATTGCCTGCAATGCAGGACAGCACACAGGGACTGGAGTGAGACCTTGGTGAGGAGCAAAATTTGATTTGGAGGGATGAGGCTCCAGGGAATATTGAGTTTTCTGGTATAAACCACTTGCCTGTGCCTGGAAGTAAAGCCTGAATCCCTGCAGCCCTGCCTGATGGGGAAGAGAGGGGGAATGAAGGGAAAAGCTTGCTCTGACTTCACTAGGGAGGGAAAGAAAAGAGGGGAGAGAGGCTCTGCACCCTGACCCAGCTGCTCCAGGCAGGGCAGAGGGTGCAGGCACTGGGGGTCCATCTTCAGGAGCAGAAAACCACCCATTTGTTAATCCCACAGGTATCAAACACACTCCTGGTTACAGGTCAAAGGTTTATTCCCTTGCCACCCAAATTTCATGGCTCAGATTTTGGAAGAAGTGCTGAACTTAGGAGTTGTGTACTTTGTTGATCCCTGTGGATCCCTCCAGCTCGGGGCATTCGATGATCCTGTGAACTTTGTGCATCTCCCACCCCAGGCATGGCCAGACACCCAACCCTGAGGCATCCCAGCACCCTGAGGGTGTCAGAGGCACAGGAGGATGCAAACTCCTCAGTCCAGTGCTGACTTACATGTGGTGTGGGAGGAGTGGAGTGGCCAGGAAAGAGGGAACCAGCTCCAGGTGCCTCAGAATTTATACAGGGGGGGAAAAGTGGCTGGTTGAACTCTGAGGACTGGGAAACCCAACCTGATGACATAAAACATCCCATTTGTGGGCTAACCATCCACAGGGCTGGCAGGGCAGCACCAGGCTCACCTCAGAGCAAGCAAATCCCAGGCCATGGAATCCTTTAATCTGGGAGAAACCTATTTAGGAAGAGAGTCTGGGTGTCTGTTGGAAACCTGGAGGCTGAAAATTTCAGGCTTTCTGAGCTGAGGGGTGCTGACCTTCAGGCAAGCACCACAATACACCTGAGGCCTTGGAACAGGCTTCCAAAATTGAGTGACAGCACTGGGATTGTGGATGTGTGGTTTGAATGGTGTTGTGTGATCTCACAGGGTGAAAAACTCAGATTTAAGATTTTAGTGTATAGTGATGTGTGTGAGTCAAGATGAAGGACTTTGACCATTGTCTGGGTCCTTCTTTATCATCTTCTTCTTCCTTCTTCTTCATGGGTTTGGGTGGTTTTCTGTAACTGGGTGGAAAAGGTTCACATTGTGGGCCTTGGGTGATCATTATTGGGTCAGAAATATAAATAATATAAGTGTCACCTTGTTATTGGGTAATTAGTGCTTAAATAACCTTGGAAAGAGTTAGAATCACTCCATTTTACCTCATTTCTCCAACTTGCTAGTTGGAGCTCAGGGCTCATGAGTCTGTAAATAGATAAGATAATAGTTCATCCAAGTCTGAACTCGAAATCTACGTTTCCTGTGTATTAATCCAACTTTGGCAAGGAAAAAAATGAAGCCAGAACCATCACAGGTGTCCATCTCCCTTGGCAGTGTCAGACAAGAGTCACAGCTCTGCTCCTCAGTGCAGTAAAAAGTGCTGGTCTGTGCTTTAATGCAGGGGAGGGAGAGATGGAAACATCCAGGAGGAGCAAACACAACACGCTTGTCACTCAGCAATTATTGGCAAGACTAATTTGCCCCTGAATGCTGCAATAAAGCGATTCCCAGAATAGTGCAGCTGTATACCAGGAAAAAACGATGAAATCTTATTTATTGGGTTTTGTGTGTGTGTGTGTGTATGTGAGTGCAATGTTAAAGATTGCTGAAACGGGAAGGTCGGGCGCTCGGAAATCTCGAAAAGCACCTTTGGGCCCCAGCTTTGCTGCTGTCCTCACAGGGAAGAGGGCCCAGCTGCAAACAGCTCACTGGCACTGCTGGGTCTGCAAGTGCTGTGCAGACAGCAACACATCAGAAATTCTCTCCCAAAGCCAGGTGGGTATCTCCTGCTGTCTCAGCGCAGGCAAGGTAATGAGCATGTCACTTGTTACAAGCCCCTGGCCTCATTTTCTATGACTTGTCAAGTGGCCACAGGACTCGAGTTTCCATAGGAATATCTGTCATTTCACACGTGTTTACCAGTAAGAGAAATAAACTGGTGAGAGATGCCTTGCAGTCATTTCTCCTGCCAAACTGATTAAAATAGTGCTGGGGGGAGAACAACAAAAAAGACAAGAAAAAGCTTTTGCTGTGTATTCTCTGAACAATTTAATCTTACCAGCAGTCAGGCAATCCAAGCCACGCCCTGGGCTGCTTTTGGGTACCTGAGCTCTTCTGCTTCCCTGCTGACCTCTTGGTTTGGGTAGCTGGCCTCAGAGATCCCTCCTCTTCGTGTAGTGCTTTGTGTAGATCCCTTAGAGGGAAGGGCTGTCCCACATTTTAATACCAAACTACTGCTCATTCCTGAAAAAAATGTATCTATGTCCTCTACCAGGAGAGTGAATCCACAGCAGAGGTGGGATGGGCAGGGCTGGCTGGGCTGGAAACCTGAATCAAAGCCTGATCTGGGATCTGGTTTAATGATTTGACAGCTCAGTTTCAGCTTTGGTCTCTCCAGAGCAGGAGCAGTTTGGGCTGCCAATCTCCAAAGCCAGGTAAGAAACTTTGCTCTGGGGGTCCTGGTCTGTGTTTAGAGCTCAGGGTTCATTTGAGCGTTACATCCCATAATGTGCACCTCCACAGGGCTGCTCCAGGGCTGGAGCCCCTCTGCTCTGGAGCCAGGCTGGGAGAGTTGGGAATGTTCACCTGGAAAAGGCTCCAGGGAGAGCTCAGAGCCTCTTCCAGGGCCTGAAGGGGCTCCAGGAGAGCTGGAGAGGGACTGGGGACAAGGGATGGAGGGACAGGACAAGGGGGAATGGAAAAGGGCAGGTTTAGATTAGATTTCCAGAAGAAATCCTTCCCTGTGAGGGTGTTGAGGCCCTGGCACAGGGTGCCCAGAGAAGGTGTGGCTGCCCCTGGGATCCCTGGCAGCTTCCAAGGCCAGGTTGGACGGGATTTGGAGCAACTGGGATAGTGGGAGATGTCCCTGCCCATGGCAGGCATACAGAAATATTTGAAACATTAACTGCAGGGGCAGATAGCAATGGAACTTGGTCACTTAAGGGGCACCAGCTTGTCAGGAGGTTCTAAATTAAACCTGGGTTGGTAACACTGCCCTGAACCTTCAATTCTCAACACAAAAGTGGGATTTTTCAACAGGATTTCTGGCAGAGTCTCTGTCTGTGAGTCAAGCAAACCATCACAGAAATCCCTGGGACTGGCAGTGCCTGGGTTTGGTTTGGAGCCAAAGGACTTGGGGTGGTCCTGCTGCCTTCTCAGTGTCACCATAAACAGGTCCTTAAGGAAATCAAACCAACCAGTGCTCTTTGTAACCCTCCCCTGCCATTCCAGCAGAGAAAGTCATCCTTCAGTTCAGGAGCAGGAGCCCAGGAAGGTGAGCCTGCCTGTTCTGGGGAGCAGAGGACAATGCTGAGGCACTGACAGATCCTGGGCAGGGAAAAATCCCCTGTGTGCCTGAGGAAGATATTCCCTCTCTGCTTCCCTGCAGGAGCCAGGCTGTCATGTGCCAACTGGAATGGAATAAAATCCAGACTGGAAAGGTGGAGAGGTTATGGAGACTGAAAGAAGAGAGAAAACTGAGCTTTGCTCCTCTGACCTCTGCTGTGGTCCAGCCCAGTTTGCACCTGAGAAACAAGGAACAAGAAGACTAAAAGTTAGACCTCATATTAATATTAATATTAGATTTAATATTTTCAAAGGTGAAAGGAAAAAAAGGTTCAGCTTGAACCTGTTGGACAGTTTTGGTTTAGAGCAGCAGGTCTGCCCTTCACAGCAGGGACAGACAATCCATCACCTCTGGGATCCGAGCTGGGCGTCTGCAGGAAGGCACAAGGGATGGCCATGAGGATTAAATTAAGAAGAGAAAAACATCAGATGTCTGATTTTATTTTAAAATAAAGGCTCCTAAGTTACATTTCCCAAGCAGTTTGACAGCAGCTGGATTCAGAGCTGGTTTGGGCTGGCTTTTCTTCGTCATTTATTTCAGTATCTTCATGAAGATGCATTTGGAATGAGATCTGGGGCCATCCAGGCCACTCACCCAACCTTTTCCACTAAGTTTGGAGATGGAGATGGGATAAAAGTTCATTTTATAAACAAGGTGGCCTCTAAAAGAGGGGGATTGTGAAGATGGGGCAGGAAATGCAGCGACATTCTATGCTAAATGTGCTGCAAATGAAAATCTCCCCCTTGCAGAGGGATATGGACTCCTCAGGCTCAGCAGGCCTGATGCTGCTGAGGGTGGGGATGAGTTTCTGTATCACAGGCACAGACTCTAAATCATTCTGGTTATTTAGTGGCATAGAAGACATTAATAAATATTCCCCTCATGATGAAATCAATCTAACTGGCTTGAGTCAATCAGGAATAACAGCCTACTCCATCTCCTCTCTGGGCACTGTTCAGCCTCTCTACAGTAGCTGTAAAATCAGGTTTTATGATCTTCCCTTGATGAAATAATGAAATTAAATCCCTGATGGACGGTTTACCAGGCACTACAATTCATGGGTGGAACAAGAACGTGTGTTTGGGGGACAGCTCAGGACAGCAGGCAGGGTTTATTTATAGACTTCGGGTTTGTTTTGGTTTTTTTTTTTGCTACTGTACTTTATTTAATTCCATAACCTTCACATTATATTCAGCATTAATTCATGGGCCATCATTTGAAGCTTAGAATGCAAAACCAGCGGAGTGTGCACGGGGTGAGTGTTTTATGTGTGTGCACAATTACTTTGCTGAATGTTTTATTCACTTTCAAGTGCCTCTTTTTCATATACCCCAATGTTTTAAATAGCATTTTTATCAGAGTGTTTAGTATTTAAGTAGGTATCCTCCTCTGAAAGATGCTTTCTGGGGAGCTTTGGCATTTAAAAAATTAAAGCAGGGTAGCTGAAGCTGGCTCAACTCTCCAAGCTCTTTAACATGTGTTATGTGACTTGGGTACTAAATTTGAGGCTCCCTGTGCCCTCTCCAATCCTATAACTGAAGGAGCTGGAAGAATTTGGACGGATTGGGGCAGTAATGGATTGTGGGATCTCTCAAACTGACATTTCCCCACGGCAGAGCAGCGTGGCTGATGGGAGGCAGGGCACAACAGAGGCACTACAAGAGCAGTTGGCACCAAGATAACACTTCGAGCAAGAAAAATGAAGTTGTTTCAGTTCTAAAGGCAGCAAATTACCTGGCTGGGTTGCTGTGTGTGGCAACCAGCACCCGAAACACCAGCATGCAGCAGGATTTTTGGCTGCTGCCTCTGCTTTTTCAAACTGCTCATTGCTTGCTCAACCATTTGTACATTCTTCTCCTTTTTCACGGAGATATTTCCATTATTGGCTCATCACAGCGTGCTCATGTTGATACGCACTCTTATAAACCTGCCCTGATCAGAGACAATTTGCAAAAGCCATAAATCCTCCAATTCCTGCTGCTGGGGCAGACAGAGACCTGCAGGATGAGCTCTGTGCTGGTCCCTTGGGGCTGTGGGTGACGAGTCTGGCTCCTGCTCCCGTTTTTTGGGCCAGATTTTGCCTCCTTTGTGCCATGAGATGTCACAAGGGGGTTCTGCACCATCCCACCTGGGGTTTGGACATCCCACATTAGGTCCTGAACATCCCACCTGGGGTTCTGCTCATCCCACCTGGATTCTGCACATCTCATTTGGATTCTGCTCATCCCACCTGGGTCCTGCACATCCCACTTGGGTCCTGCACATCCCACCTGGGGTTTTGTTACCACTCTGGGGCTCTGGGCATCCCGTTTGGGGCTCTGTCACCACTCCGGGGCTCTGCTCATCCCATTTGGGGCTCTGTCACCACTCCGGGGCTCTGCTCATCCCATTTGGGGTTCTGTCAACACTCCGGGGCTCTGCTCATCCCTCCGCGGCTTTCCCAGCTCTGGTTTCCCGAGGAGCGAGGCCAAGCAGCGTTGTCACACTACCGGCCTCATTCAATTAACCCTTCAAGCGCCCATCCCGAGCCCCCAGGAGCGGCAGCCGGGGCCCGAGGCAGCGCGGATCCTCTGCTCGCTCCATTAAACACTAAACCGCGGTAATGAAGTGTGATGGCAGTGATAAATCCTGCCATTAGCGCCTGCCTTCGGGACATCGCTGCCGCCTGCGACCCTCTCACAGCCGCAGAGCAAAGCCACCCCTTCCCCGGCAATTAATCCCCGGTGATTGAGCCGCGCGAGGGATGCGCTCGGCGATTCCGTGCGGCCCCTCCATGCGCCCATTCACTTCATCTCCAGGTGCTCCTGCCCACTGGATTTTCCATCATCCTCCTGTAACTTGTAAAAAGCTTTCCGGAGTACGGTTTTCTCTTTCTTTACATGTTATTAGATTTTTTTTTTCTGCTGCTTAACAGCATCTGCCATAACATGTGTCTAATGCTATGGAAATTACTGTATGTTAATAAGGTGCTTTGGATTTCCGGCATCCTCATCCAGACATGGGTTAGAGGTGCTGCAGTTCAGTGGTGATGGAGTAATTTTAAAGGAAAAGGAAAAGGAAAAGGAAAAGGAAAAGGAAAAGGAAAAGGAAAAGGAAAAGA
>VZDJ01000058.1:2108755-2136845 GCA_008694505.1 Cyanoderma ruficeps | reverse complement strand
GGAATCTAAATCTGGAATTGTTTTTATGGTATATATTCTTTTATCCCCATGAGATAGATAAATGGGGAAAACGAGGTTTCTACTGGAGGGAAGTTGAACAAATTGTGTGCTTGGAGTAGGACACTGAGGCCTAGGGAAGCCAAACTAGTGAATGGGTTCAAGTGGAAATCATGGTCCAAGGCAGGTATCAGCCTGCTCAGACAGAAGGGGATAAATGTGGCTTTTGGAGGCAGAGAGGTGACAGCAGGGCTGGGTACTCAGCCTCCTCTACACAAACACCAACATCTTGAAACTTAAAGCTGTTTAAAGCTCCAGTCCACCGCTGCTCGTGGAGTATTTAAACCACCTCGGAGGTGTTTTTATCTCTAAGCACAGCCAGGAATCCCACAGGGAGCAGGGATGGGATTGATGTTCCTGCAGCTGAGCACACAGACAGCACATGCTCCAGCGCCTGGCTGAGCAGGGCCCTCAGAAGCTTGAACAGATGATGCATCTCTGATGCTGTGAGCACAACCAGGCCCTCCATTTATATTGACTAATCTGACTTTAAACTGTGGCAAAAGCACTGCTTGTGTTCTACCTGCGAGCCCTCCCGCCTCCGTCAGATTTTTCAGCTGTAACAACGGCTCTAAAGGATGGTTGGAGTTCGCAGGCTGAATGTTTGCCTATAAAATATACATGTCTACAAGGAAAGCTCATTTGTGGGTTGCGTGGCTCAGGGCAGGAGGAATGAGTGCCCATTCCCAGGATTTTGACTGGCAGAGCTCAGCGCCCTGGGCACAAAAGGGAGTCCCTGCCTTGGGGACAGCAATTGTGGCATTGACTCCACCTGAGGGCGCTTGAGCTGAGGCCCCACAGATGTGTCACCCAGTGGGCACAGAGGGTGCATGAAAATACGAGGCAGAATCTGGCCTGGTAGGAAAACAAGACATTTTCTTTCTTTCCATATAAGCCATCTGAATTCCCAAACTTCCTGCCTTTCCATGACAAGATGTTTTGAAGACAGGGGGGAAAAAGTGATGGATGCCTATGGTTGCAGAGGGCAGGTGTTGGACTGGGAAGTTTTCATAGATGCTGAAGGCCCATCCAGATTTTCAGCCAAATACAAATTAATTTTGCAGCACACAGATCATTAGAGGATGATAAAGGAACAAAACCCCTCACACTTATTTTGTGGTGCAGATGGGAGAATTTTTCACATCACTTGGGAACCTCTGGGTATGGCACAGGACATTTCACATGATCACTCAGATTTCCAGCACAAGAAATGTGAGAAATGTGTGTTTCCCACAGCAAACATATCCAGCTTGGCAGCTAAACCCCATCAATCCTCATTTAACCTGCTAACCATATAATCAAATCTTATTCCAATACTAATAACTGTTAATGTTTTGCTTTGCGTTGGGCCCTCCCTGTGCTCTGGGGGTGGTGGAGCTGTGTTTATCGTGGTGCCAGCTGAGCTGAAGGGAAAGCTGAGTTCTGGCAGTGCCAAGGAGCTGCTGGATGATGCTCCTCAGAGTGCTCATCCCTCTGCACGCCCTGGACACACAGCAGGATCAGCTGGATGCCAGGGGAAGGCAGAAGTGATGGTTGAGGCCATGAACATTGGTTCACCACCTTTCCTCACAGATTTTGGCAGGTCCTGCATGCCTCTGAAGCAGGAATAGCCCTTCAGAGCCACGGATTCCACTGCCCTCTTCTCAGAGCCATGAGCTGCTGCGCTGACTAAAGGGCTCAGTCACACTCTTCCAGCCGCGTGCTTTGATCTTTCTGAGCTTGGAGAAGAAAAATTTCTTCACCTGAGAGGGTGGTCAGGCATTGGAACAGGATGCTCAGGGAGTGTTGAAACCCTGGAAGCCGAAAATTTGGGGCTTTAGATTGTAGTAATATATATGAAGCAATATGGAGGATTTAGGGCATTGTCTAAGTCCTTCTTCTTCACCTTTTTCTTCATGGTTTTGGGTGTTTTTTTCTAATTGGGTGAAAAGGTCCACATTGCAGACCTGTGGTATTTGGTTATTGGGTTTAAAGTATAAATAATGCAGGTGTCATCTTGTTATTGGGTAATTAGCACTTAAAAGACCTTGGAAAGAGTTAGAGGCATCCATTTCCCACCTTGTTAATTAGAGCTCACAACTCGTGAGACTGTGCTATAGATAAGAATTAATAAACAACTGAGTCTGAACACAAAATCTGCGTCTCCTGTGCATTAATCTCGGCTCTAACAGAAGAAAAGAAGATAAACAACCCACAAGGGAGGTGGTTGAATCACTGTCCCTGGAAGTGTTCAAGCAACACTTGGATGGTGGTGCTTTAGGAACATGGTTTAGTGCTGGGCTGGCAGCATCAGCTTAATGCTTGGACTAGATGATCACAGAGGGCTCCTCCAACCTTAAATATTTCTCTGATTCTGTGATCAGCAATGCCTTTAAAATATTCCCTGTCACACCAACGTAGCACCCAAGGCAGGTGTAGCATGGAGCCTGCTCTGAATGCATAGTGTGCCAATTGAAAAACAAGGGTACAGCACCTCTCCTCCCCTTGTTTAGCGTTTCTGTCTTGCCTTCAACCACGTATCTTGTTTAGGGCACGCCAAGTCACAGCTAGATTAGATTACAGCAAGGAAACAGGATTATTTTAAGTAGATAATATAAAACATGTCTATGGAAACTCTAGGCTAATTGCATTATCTATGGTACACTGTGAGAGAATTATCTATATGGTATTAGGGGGTGGAAACCTGCCAAGATGTTCTTTAAAACGGGAGCGGGTTGTAACGACGAGTCACTCATTGGCCACAAATAAATTAAAAGGCAAAAGACTCTGATCATTTCTGGCTCTCGTTTTGTCTCCCTGCAACCACACATTGATGGTTAAATCATAGAATCACGGAATGGTTTGGGTTGGCAGGGACTCTAAAGTTCATCTCGTTTTCACTCTCTGCCCTGGGCAGGGACACCTTCCACTGTCCCAGGTTGCTCCAAATCCCATCCAACCTGGCCTTGGACACTTCCAGTGATCCAGGGGCAGCCACAGCTCCTGCCACAGCTGTCCCACGACCTCCCCACCCTCACAGGGAACAATTCCTTCCCCATATTTAATCTAAATCTCTTTTCTTTTAGTTTAAATCCAGTCTTTTATAGGAACCCCCACACCCTGGCAAAGGGTGATCTTGTTTGGCAGCAGACAGCCCTTCCAACTCCAACCCTTGCTGCTCAGAAACAACTCAGAGGTGGCTCTAAAGAGCACAGAGAGGAAAAGCCAGCAAATGCCACTCCTAGTCAATGGCTCCGTTTTCATGAGACATTAAAGTTTCCATCCCAGTTTGTCCAGCCTGGACCAAATGGAAGTGACAAAATTTGTAATGATTTTTCTTCTCCTGCTGACAACTGGCTGGGAATAACACAGTCAGCCACCAGCAGCGTTGTGGTTTGCTTGGAGCTGGAGCCCAACCAAGTGTCATCAGTGAGATCAGAGACAATTTATCTGACAGGCTACTAATGAACCCAAACACAACAGCAAGAATGAGTTTCTAATCTACCCGAGAATTTAGGAACTGAAAAACCTGATTAGGCTCTGGGTCTGGGGATCACGCTGCCCTTAGCCCCACTGCTCACAACTGCTGGAGGTCCAGAAGGAAGTGGAAGGAAAGGACTGAGTCACCAGCAATTTGGCTGGGAGAGACAAGAGCCTGGCTGGGGAGCTGGCAGCCCACGTCCCTCATCTGCCAAGGCCCACTGTGTGACCCTGGACAACTGACCTCTATTTTCTCCTCAAGGTGGAAATGAGCTATTTCCTCCTTTAAAAAGGTCTGTTTGAACACTAAATCATATTACTGCTACAACAGGAGACTGCACACTGCAGTGGAGGGAAGGGCCCACCTGGGTTTTGCAGGTAACAACATCTCTCTCAAAAATCCCATTTTTTTTTGGCTCTGCTGTAATTTCCTTTGCTGTGATAATTTCCCAGGTGTCCAGACAAGAATCCTCAAACAGCCAGCCTTGCTCTGGGTTTTGATGCCCATCTGAAGCAGGGCAAAGTGGCTCGAAGATGCTGGGAAAAGCTGATGCCACCCAGGAACATTTCTCACAGTCACTTACTGAGCTCAGGCAGCACAGAGAAATTTGGAGCCCTGTCCCCAGACAAACCACTGAATGTTATTTCCTCCCTGGATGATGCATCTGCCTCCAGGTTGCCAGCACAGTTGGTGCTCTCTGTCCTGGTCTTCCCCTCCCAGTTTGGGTTTTGGAGCCTGAGCCAAGCAGCAGCACGGTGCCAGCACGGCCCGTGGGGAAGCCTTGACTGGGAATCCCAAAGTGCCAATTCCTGTGATGCTTGAGGAGCAGGCAGGGCTGGGGCTTGTGCAGCTGGGAGGATCCAGCACTGGCAGGACCCAACCCTGGGAGATGAGTGTTAACTCTGCCCTGTGCTGCTGGAGTGTTTCCACACTGAGAGTTCTCATTATCCAGGCGTTAATTAAAGGCTTGGTGGGGGGAGCTACCGCTTCTCCTCTGGGATCAGAGGGAAATGCAGCTCCTGCAGTGCCTCCTGCCAGCCTTCACACAGCCATGGAGCTGCTGCTGCATCACTCACACACAACCCCTGCTTCATCCTGAGTTAGAGCTGCAACCCTGCACTGTGGCCCTCAAAGCTGCTCTGTTACTGGTAACAGACTCCTGACAGGAAATTTGGGACCATTTGCTCTTAAAATGTCTCCTGGGAGCTGATTTCTGTTCCAGAAGAACAGCAGAGAGTTCATGAGACACAAGGATTGAAGGGAGACCAAAACTGCCTTCCCTGGCATCTGAAGGAAACAGTGTAAAGAAAAACAATGTTCAAAGAAAAATAATATTCTCTGTGCAGCACATCGAGCTCCTGGCCTCCCTCTTCTCTTTCATGTTTTAAAATGCTCCAGAGACTCACAGACTTTGCAGGGCAAATGCAGAGTGGGCAGGGCAAAGGGAGATCCCTTCCTAAAGGCTCTGACCACATGGTCTGGAAAGGGATGACTGGGGCAGGTGGAGGGCAATCTGTAATTATGGCAGGTCGTAATTTTAATAAAATATCAAGGATGGCATAACGATCAGAAGGCAAAATTTTCTCACTTGTTTGCTTCCTACAGGTTTGCCTAGAGCCAGGAGAGTTTTGAAGGTGGGTTTATTGTTCATAAAATACAGATCAGAGGGCTGATGTTGGTGAATCTCATTTTAGCTCATCTAGCAACTTTGGCTTGCAAAAAGGGAGCAGGGGAATTTTGTATTTTTTGAAGGAGTTCTGAACTGTCTAGATTTTCATCAACAAAAACCCCACTGCTCTACAGAAAAATGACCCTGTTCAGTTTTTGAAAAGACTGAAGAGAACAACATCAGCCTTTCCCACTAAGCCTGTGGCAAAACCTTGAGTCATTATTTTCTTTGTGCTTTAAAGCTCTGTGCTGCTCTGGGTTCAGGCTACATGGATACTTCCCCAGCATCTCATCCCAATTTTTGTCTCAGACACTGAGACAGGGAACTTGGAGCTCTCTGTGGCTCTCCAGCAGAGAAAAATCTATCAATTAGATCAGAGATCAGCCAGAAATTCCTCCCTGTGAGGGTGGTGAGAACCTGGCACAGGTTCCCAGAGCAGCTGTGGCTGCCCCTGGATCCCTGGAAGTGTCCAAGGCCAGGCTGGATGGGGTTTGGAGCAGCCTGGGACAGTGGAAGGTGTCCCTGCCCAGGGCAGAGGGCAGAATGAGATGATCTTGAAGGTTCCTTCCAACCCAAACCATCCTGTGATTCTATGAAATGCCCTCCAGGGCAGCCTGAGCAAGCCCAGAACATCAAAGCTGTTCAGCAAACGGTTCCTTTTTCCCTCCAAAGCACTTGGTGTGGCAGCACTTTGCTGGAAGGGAGCTGGCAGGCACAATTAAACCTGGCTTTCAATGAATTTTTTGCAGTTGCTACCCAGGCTGCTCTCAGGCCTCATGTATTAATTATTCCTCTTCCCAAGCTGTTCAGTGGGCCTGTTACAAAGAGGGGGGAAAAAAAGAGGCAAATTAAAAGCACATTGCCCTGATTAAATCTCCGCTCTGGTCTTTCTGGCTACAATCACCTTGGTGTGGCTGAAAATCCTCATTTTACTGAATTCTGCTGCTGAGCCTGCCTCCCTCCCCAGGGAGGGAAAGGATGGGCTGGAGGGATTTGGGCTTGCATCAGCCCTGTGAAGAAGCTGCTCAAGCAGCATGTCCAGCATCCAGCAAGCCAGGATGGTCCAGCAAGAGAAAAGTTGAAACATTTTAAGAAACTGGTATCACCTGGAAATGTATTCAGAAAAAAAAAAAAAAAGGATTTCCTTGCAATTTTCTGCTGTTTTCCATGGAAGTTCACCTTCCTCTGCTTAACTGGACAGGACACTGCTGTTGTGGCCTGAGTGAGGGTTTGTAAGGGTTTTCCTGAGTTTCCAGGCTCATTTCCCCAGGGCACAGCAGGGATGGGCGGGGGCCGTGTGTAGGTTGCTCCAGGGAATGAGCCAATAAAATGTTCACAGCACATGAGGCACTTTGCCGGGAGGATATGGGAATTCAGCTGTGGAGAAGGGATTTGAGAGAGGTTCCTGCCAGTTTCAAACTTTTTTTGGCAAGCGAAGGTTTTGGACTCTGGCACCTTTAAAAGAGGCGTCTTGGGAGAGGTGGGTTGGTGGGGATGGGCTCTGTGGGAGACACAGATCACAGCTGGGCTGTTTGCATTCTCAGATCCTCTTATATTGTTATTTATGCACTCAATTAAAGAGCCATGTGCTCAGCTTGTGCCTGATGCACCTCTGACCACCAGAGCAGCACGTAGCCCAGCACTCCCAGCTCCCTCCCCAGCTTTGCCAAGACACTTTTCACAGAAATGTGCCCTTCTTCCCATATTAAAAAAAGCACAATTTCTATCAAAATTCCGTGTTGTTGAAATCCAGCTTGGGCCGTGTTCTGCCTGGGGGCATTGGCAGGTTTCAGGGCTCATTAGGCCTGGGAATAGGAACCTCCCGTTTGATACAGAAGTGTTGTCAGGGAGGGCCATAAAGATTTCATCTTGGTTTTGGTGACAATAAAATGTGAGATTTGATAATAAGAACATGCTGTGACAGCTGCTTGTAGACGTTTTCTGGGCTGTAATGTCAATCTGCATCTCTTGTCAAAGCTCTATTCAGCAGAATTTGCTGAGATGCCCTTGCCTCCTTGGAGAAATGATGAAGGAAATAGCCCTTAGCTCAGCAAAACCTTTCTGAGCAAGAGATTTTTGGTAGGATAACTGGCTGCAAACTAACCACTATTTTTTTTTTCTTGTATGAAATGCCTCTCGTTCCAAGATAAACTTTCAAATAAAATTTTCCATTAAAAACCTGCATGAAAAATGCCTCCATTTTGCTTGTCGTTATTAATAACACCGCTCTATGAACAGGGGAACTAAGATATTAATCAAAACCCTTAGTATCTATATATTAAATATCCAGCTTCAAATCTGATGTGGAAATGAATTTTTTAAAACATCAGTTTTCAATATGAAGGTATCACTCTTGGTAAATGAGGATGAAGCCCATTATTTTACTTAAGCAGTACATGTGACATAAAACATTAAAGAATTTTCAACCACGTTATTGATTTTCCCATAAATGTGACAATTCCAGCAAATTATACCTTCAGAATATACATTACAATATAAATACCATCACAGCCGTTTTGGGTAGTGACCCTATTAAAAAAAAACCTGTTGTGAGCATGCATAAAAGCCACTTTCAAGCCCATTTCCCCCCCAAACATTTTATGGGCCAGGAATATGCGATCCACTCAGCCAGAAAGCCTCTGGCCTCCTTCCAGGGAGCTGGGTGCAGTTGGATGATGCAGGTTTTTGTCTTGCCAAGCTGCAGTTCCAGCCACCTGGACAAAAGGCATGTCAGCGAGAGTGCCCTGAGGCCCAGCCCTGCCAAAGCCTCCACCCCTGACCTCCTCAGCCTTTCCCTGGGCCTCCTCCAGCTCCCAAACCTTTTTCCTCTTTCCAGCCCCCTGCCCTGGCTGTCAGTGCTGTTGCAAGTTGTGAGTGAGGCAAAGAAATCAATGTTTTTCTGAAGATGTCTTGTGTTTAGGTGAGGAGGAGGGAGATCCTGGCCTGCGTGACCCTGCACCCTTTGGGACCCCGAAATCTGCTGCCCTGCAGCACCCAGACATGCTGGGCACCCACCAACACCCTCATCTCAGTGTCACCCACTTCTCTCTGAGGCAAAGTGCTGCAAACAAACCCCACAGAATGTTTAGATGGGATATCAGGAGGAGATTGTTCCCTGTGAGGGCAGCGAGGCCCTGGCACAGGTGCCCAGAGCAGCTGTGGCTGCCCTGGATCCCTGGAAGTGTCCAAGGCTGGGTTGGAGCAATCTGGGATAGTGGAAAGTGTCCCTTCCCATGGGGTGAAATTGGGTGATCTTTAAGATCCCTTCCAACCCAAACCATCCTGTAATTCCGCGACCTTAAATCACGGGCACGTTATAAATTGCAGCGTGGCTGCAGTCAAAACCGTGCTGCAAAAACCTTCCAGTTGTCTGCACCAGCTCCTTCTCTCTGCCTGCCTCAGCAGCAGACAGCTCCTGCAGCCATCCTCAGGGTTTCTGTCGGTGATTAAGGCACAGCAGGAGCATCTGGAAAGCCTCAGATGAAGCAGACTGCAGTAAACGGATGGCTTTGGTAAATGACAGTGAAAATCCCTCTTTTTTTTTTTCTGTTGTGGACACCCCACCAGGCTCTGCACCCATCCCAGCACAGTGGGGCAACTTTTATTTCAGGGTCACATTCACTGGAGATATTTGAGGCTTTCAGAGCACACAGCTGCACCCAACACCCAGGGTACCCTGTGACTGACTCCTTTTATTGTGCCAGGAGATCTTTGGACATGTGACATGGAGCCATCCTCTTTCCTCTGCCTTGCTCCACTTGCAGTGTTTTATTGCAATTCCTTGGACTGCAGCTGGACTCATCTACAGAGAGCAGGTGGCTGGGAGAGTAAAGATAAAGGATGTGCTTTGCAGTCAGCTTTAAAGCAAGAGTAATAGCTGCATTTCAAAGGAGTCTACCAAAAGTTGGGCTGCTACGGTTGTTTAATTAACTTGAAAAATGGGCTTTTGCTTCTCTGTTCTTATTATTTTTTTAATATCATCCTGCCTTTTCCCAGCTAAATATATGTCAAAAGCAGCAGTTATTTTGCTTGGAGCAAAAAAACCACTGCTTCCTTCCCTGTTTTTGTTGTTGTCCTCTGTATAATACTGAGAACATAAGACAACACGAAAACATGGTTCTGTAACAGCATTTACATTTTGCATTTTGACAGGCCCCAGTGCACATGGACACCTGTGTGTGTGTGTAAACATTCATCCTGCTGTCACACTGAGCTTGGGTGGGTTTTGCCACCCACACCCCACGGACTCTCTGTGGTCCCCACATCTTTAGGGTGAAGCTTCCCAATCCTTGTCCTCGGAAGAGAGCAATCTCTAGGCAGAGCAAGGAAGCAAGTCACAAACAGCGAATAATGTAATTTATCTCCCCCAGAGCCTACTTTGGATTACTTCAAACTGTGCACAGGGGACAGCGTTCACAGCAGGCAGGGGGGTGTTCTCCTGGCAGCCCTGAGCAGTTTCCAGCTGCTCTGGGCCCCATCCCTTTCTCCTGATAACCTTTTGGCTTGAGAGCACACGTCCTCTCCGAGCTTCAGGACACCCCACACCTCACTTACACCGACATCACTTGCACTGACATCTCCTGCCATCCTTTGCACTTTCTTGTCCCTATACCAAAATCATGACAGGTTTCATTTAGGGAGCTGCTCTCCCCTTAAAGAGTGAGAACCCCTGGTTTAGGGGAAATTTCTGCTCTTCCTTGTGCCATTTGCATTTTACCTTCACTGAGATAATCCACGATGTGATGAGAATGGAACAAGAAATAAATCCTTCTTTCTTTTTACCAGAGAACCAACGTTTTCCTTCCTTCACTTTACAACTCCACAGCCTTTCTGCTTTTTAATTCCTCTGAGTATTTTAGGTTGTAGCTTGCATTCCATGTGCTGTACAAGCAAGAGCCCAGCTGTAGCAGAAAATTCCTAAAGGCACAAAGGCTCTGCTGTTGGATGCTGCCAGGATAAAATGAACACTTGAACACTTCCCCAACCCTGGAAGTGTTCAAGGGCAGGTTGGATGGAGTTCTGAGCAACCTGGTCTATGGAAGGTGTCCCTGCCTGTGGCAGGGGATTTGGAAGTAGATGATCTTTAAGGTCTCTTCCAACCCAAACCATTCTATGAAAACCAGGTTTTTGCCCTTTATCTAAAGTTGGCTAGAGGGACACTGTGCTCTAGATTCATAATAGGGATGAATATACACATATAAATATATATTTTATATATATATAACTGTGTAAACATATGTACGTGTGTAGAGGACCACTGAGAATTTTTTTATCTCGTTGAGTGTCTGAAATGCAGAGGAGAGATCCCACACTTGGGAAATGTAGGTAATATCAGCACCCTCTGCTCTGCCAAGCCCAGTGCCTCGGGGATATATCAGCTCTAGTGAAATTCAGAGATGGGATCTAAATTCAGAATTTTTTCTGCTTCTTTCTGTTCCAAGTTTACTGCTTCGAAAAAAGTTGTCCAGGTTGAATAAAAATCATCAGTCTGACTTCCAAGACCTTCCACCCGGTCTAGTGGAAGGGGAGCCTGCCCATGGCAGGGGGCTTGGAATGAGGTGGGATTTAAAGTCCCTTCCAACACAAACCACTCTGGGTTTCTGATCCTCTGACTTTGTCCCAGTGCCTGTCACACCCTCCTCCCGGAGCCCAGGGATGACACTGATATGATAATGATATGATAATGATAATGATGCCTTTACACCCCAGCTGATGCCGTGTGACAATGACTGATGACTCCTGTATCATTAGGGATTTCCTTTCCCTCCCCTTTTAGGAACATCAGGAGCTCCGTTTGCTAAACAAGAAGCAGTGCCCTGCCTTTTTCCTCGAGAAAAACTTCCCCCCCCCCACACCCCGAAAAAGGAAGGATCTGAATTTGCAATTCATATGCCAAGAGCTGGTGCCACACGAGTGGTACGGTAACTCTGCACCCCTCAAGGCAAGGAGCCTGCCAGGGGAACGTGCCAGAACCAAACACCCACCACTTGTCACTCTCCTGCTGCACACAAAGCTCTGCCACCACCACGTTCCTCTCCCGTTTCCTCCAGGGTTACGCTGACATATTTTATGTCCTTTAATAGCACCTGCTGTTAGGATACGAAATGACAGCGATATATTGTGGGGTTTACAAAAGCTCACCGAGGGCTTTCAGATCAGGAGGCAGCTCTGGAGCTGCCTGTGAGTTTTACACACGCATGGGAAATGCATATGAAGATAAACTTTTTTTTTTTGAACTGAACTTTATTGCTAAGACACACTCAAAAAAGAGGAAAAGGAGAGTTTTAAATTCCAACAGCTAATGCAGAATCAAAGATGTGATGAACAATCACATCATTATATGTCAGAAGTGAAGTTAATTTTAAAGAGGTGAAACTTCGCATTAAAAGCTAAAAATATATAGGGATGACATCCATTTAAAGTGTGCTTTTATGAAAAAAGTTGAGCTGTGTGTGTCTGCTTGTCTTCTGATTTGGCACTGCTGCATCCAGAGCCAAAATGTTCACTCAGGCTGATCTCTGTGACTTTTTTGATAATCTATGTTCATTATGGATTGCTCTCCAACGTGCTGTAAAGTCAATGGGCATAAAACTCTTCTGAGGGGTTGGGGACTTTTCTGGGCCACTTTGGAAGAGGAGGCGAGCCTTGGAAATTCAAAGAGCACTTGATTTGTGGGTAAGAAACAGCACCTCTTTGCAGGGAATATTCAAGTTCCCGATGCCTTTTCCCCCTCCTTTTCCCCCAGTGCACATCCTGAGGGCTCAGTGACCTCTGGACTAGTCAAAGGCAGCCTGTGCTGAATGAAAGATCTGATCAGCTCAGAGCAGCACAGCAGAAGCGCTTCCAAAATTAAAAGTAGGTGGGTTCAGTGGGCAGTAATACTGACAGATGCCTTTTGGGACTATTCTTATTTTCACATCCAGTTTTACAGAGTGCTCCCTGCCACATCTGATGGCAGGGGCACCGCAGCCTCTCCCCAGGATGAGGCACTCTGAGGGCTCACCGTGCACCCAAGACATTCCCACTGGTTTCTTGGCCACAAACCAGGCCCAGAGAATGCTGAGTGTGAAGCCAAATGGTGCTCCAAGAGGAGAAGCTGCCTGCCGCAGCATCCACGCCTCACATCAAAGCGTCTAACAAAGGTGAATAATTTCTCCAGCTGGCAGCAAGGGACTTGTGTCGCCCTGAGTTTTCTGCCTTCTGTCTTTGTGCTGCAGATTCTCACGCAGCTTCATGTAAACAATGTCTATTTTCAGAACGTTTACATCTCCTCTGAGAGAAGAGTTGATTGATGGTGATGTCCACCATCCATGTTGAGAGGTGGCAACCTGAAGTAGCCAATCTCTTGACCTCTGTACATATGTATATAAATGGAGTCAGATTTTTGAAATAAAGAGTTGTTCCCTTGATCTGCTGCTGTGTGCCTGCTCATCTTAGTGACCCTGAAGTGGGACACTCCCAGCCTCAATGATCACAGACTTGGGCTTGGGAAGGATGAGAGTTGGTGGGAGAGTGCAGCTGTCACAGCACGGTTTGGGTCTTAAATTAAAGCCACCACCTTTCACTGCCATGGGAGGGGTCCCCAGAGGGAAGGTTGATCAGATCACTGGTGGCAACCCTGGTCAGCCTGTCAGGATGGCCTCCAGTCTGTGAAGGGACTTGGAGAGCTGAAAAGGGTTGAAAGCTGACATGTAAACGCTGAAATTCCAGTTTTTATGTGATGTTCCTTCATCAGAGCCTTCCTGGCTAGATTTGAAGTGCCTCTGCAGTAGGGAAGACCTTGGCAAAGCTCAGCAGGACCTTGCATTCTGCTCATCCCAGGGCAGGGACCACTCTGGCTTCAGCAAATGTTTCACGTGCTCCCCGAGATGCTGGGGACTGAAATAAGCATTAAAATCCAACATTCAGCTCTTCCCTGGCTGCAGGGAGCAGAACCTGCCAGGGCAGAGCAGCAGCTGCTCCTCCCACTGCTCAGAAGGACCAGGGAATGTGAGCATTACAATTACTGAGCACGATTAATTCGTTCTTGATTCAGTCTTTCATTTCAATGTTCTCCAAGGGGAATCTTTCTGAGACTCAAGGCTCGAAAGCACAAGGCAGGCAAAGGAGAACATGTTCGGTGTAACTAACGGTGCAGACGTCTCCCTCCCACAGAAATGATATTGTGCATGGGAGATTATTCCATCTCTCACTCCGCATTTTTACATTCTGTTTACTAGAGCATCCTGAGACAAAACCCTTGTGTTTCCTCACATGGAGAAACCTGGCAGATCCCTCGCATTTTTCACAGCTCTGCTCCACCAGCTCGCTTTTCCTGTGTGTTTTTAGTAGTACCACAGTGAGAGTGCGGAGAGTAAGAAGTGCTGGACTCCACAAAGTCCCAATATAAACTTGCCTCAGTGGGGGAAAAAAAAAAAAAATCATCTTGCCTCATTTTATTTCCTATACAGAACTAAATGAATCATATAAGAGGAATCACAGGCTGAAGGAGGCAGTGATTTGCAGGAAGATTTGTTTCCACTGCTTTTGAGCAGCGTGGAAAAGATGGATCAGATCAGAAACATGAGCCCAGAAAGGACCAGGATAGATTTGACTCTTTAGGATTAATTTTCTTTTAAGCTGCCTATTGTAAGAAATGTGATAGTGTAAAAGATGACGCAGTTAGAGATTAGGAATGATGGGCTGAGGAAATAGCAGATAAAAGAAAAAAGGAATAAAAGCAAAAGCTGAAATGGGTCAATTAATTATCTTTAAAAACTATTTTTTTTTTGGAGGAAATCACGCCTTTCTGAAATGGTGCCAACCTTTGGTCACAGCTCCCTGGCTCTACAGAAAGCGTCCTCTAAGGCCTGCTAAAGAACTTGGGGTGGGAGTGTGCCTGTGTGTCTCACTCCTCTCCCCAAACTCACCTCCCACCCCTGCCCTGGCTCAGCTGCTTCCATGGAGAGAATGACAAAAATCATCCCTGCAAGTTAACTTTGGCCTGAGCTGGGGGAAGGCTTGAAAAGACAGAGAGGTTTTGCTTTCTCTTGTTGTTCCAGGGGTGGATGGTGGCTGACAGCGCTGGGGCGAGTTCTGCACTCAAAGGCTGAGCTCACAAAGCTGACTGTGGCTCGTGGATTAAGGGGAGAGCACCTCCTCTGAAGCTCTCCCCTCCAGCTCCCAGCACGGCTGGAAACACTTCCCAGGCAGCAGGTCTGCTCCTGGCTCCCTGCAGGAGCTCTGGGGCCACCAAGCACTTCTGGTATTCTAGAACAGAGGAGGTTTGATGTGCCCAGGATGCTTAAAAACTGTCTTTTCCTTCTCTTTTCCTTCTTCACCAATAATTTGCCCCAAAAAGCAATAAAACCAGCAAAACCATCCCAATCAGATGCGTGACTTTGCTTACCACAGGGAAACTGGCTCAGTCTGAGGGTCTCTGGGATTGATGGGAACCCTGACCATGTTCCCCACCTTTGGAAGGAATAAAGATCCGAAATTTCCCTGAGGGGGTCCTTAGGAGCTTATTCTCACTCAGCCTTTTTTAGGGACCATCCACTTGGATGCTACATTGAGTTTCTCTCTGGGTACAGATCTGTCTGGAAGGTATTTAAAACACTGGCATTGCAGAATTACTGCTTCTAATTGTATTTTCAACTTAAATTAGTTTCATACCACAGGAGGTGTGAGAGTCTGTGCTGGCAGGGAGAGCTGGTGCTGATCTGCAGGAAAGGGTCTCATCTCCATGCATTCCTCGTGTTCATCTTTCAGACAAGTGGCTACGGGGTAAGACCCCACAGAGAACACATCTGCAGAAGAAAAATGGTTACAGCAGCAGCTCCCCGACAGCTCTCTGCATGGACTGAGGCAAATGGAGGCAAATAAATCACAGGGAGAAGGGAGATGGGCGCATGAGCTCTCTTCAGGTCTCACAAGCAGCAGGATTTCATCCAATTTGTTTTTATAACATTATTTTCACTTGGGTTGACAGGGCTGGTTGTGCTGTAAGCACGAGACGCGTTTGCTGTGGCAAGAGTCACTGCTGGTGCTCCACCAGAGTGTGTTTTGTGCTTACAGGTGCCATGGGACACTCTCCATCCTGAGCCCAGGCTGGGTTGGCAGAAAACAGACCCGAACTGCTCTGTGTGTGTAAACACCATGTGATTTCTAAACACACACTGATGGAGAGACACGTCTGAGCCAGTGGAAAGGCTGGGATGAAAGAACAGGGTGTCCTCACAAGGTTTGCTCCAGGTCTCATCCCATCTGTGCACTCCCAAAGTCCTTTAGATATGGAAAGGCGCTGTGAGAATAGGGAAGAGTTGATAATGGCTGTTAGGCCCAATATAGAGATATTTTAGAAGATTTAAGGATTTGTGCTCCTCAGGAGCTCTCTGCAGGCAGCCAGGGTCTCACCATCTCCTGGGTTATTAGAGCAGCTCTGTCAATACTGGCCAAACTAGGCTAAACTGTCTCCTCGTTTCCATAGTGACATTTCTGCCTGTGTGAGTAATTTTGGGCTCTTGTTGCACTCAAAAACACAAAGCAAAACAGAGGCTTAGCAGGCAATGTGACTGTTGTGCATCAAGGGGATGTCCCAGCGGAGCTGCATCCACAGGGACAGCACAGCACAGATGTGCCTTCCCAGGGCAGGGCAGCCACACAGATTTCTCTCCCCCATTTTCTGGTGTATAAATACCAAAAAAACCAAATTGTCTTCAGTTTTGTTTCCCCCTTGCTAATGGTGTCTGCCCAAGGACTGGCTGTGCTCTGTTTTGAGAGCATCACATTTCCAAAATAACCTCAGAGTGCAGTGCCTGGCACCAGCATGAGGGCAGTGATGGTGCCCTGGTGTTCATTCAGATGTGACTCAACCTCAATTCCCTTTAAATGCCCTTTAAATGGGAAAAGTTTACCCTTCAGAGAGAACCACTGTGACTATCTCTGCTGGTTAGTTAGGACCTAATCCTAAACTAATAAACTAATAAACTTAATTTGGTGTATCAATATGTCTGTATAACAGGCCATTCTGATGCACCAGCCAAACTAGTTGTGAGTAATATTATCAAACCCCTCGCAGTTTTGTTATTAGAGCTCTTAGAATCCATCAAAGTTACTAAGAAAACAATAAAATCAAAAATAAGAAGGGAGCCTAAGAAACTGTTTAATAAAAAAAGCAAACCCTAAATAGGGGAAGCACCACACGATGATGAATGTTTGACCAATTAAATGTCCTGAAGGATGTGTTCCTGCCTCAGGAAGAAGCAGCTTAGACAACCCAAAAATGTGTGCCCACGTGGACAGTAGACCTGGAATCTATATCTGCCCGTGTAATGTAAACAGCTAACAGCTTCTGTTAGAATCACATTGATCCTGTTATCCTGTGGCCCATTTCCCCCCTGCAATTTGGGGTTGCCAGTGGGGGTGGCTCAGTCTCCAGCGCTGGTCTTTGTGGTGTCCAGTGTGCCCAGTGTGGTCAGAGCTGTGCTCCAAAGCTCTTCCCAGTTCAGTGTGAGCTGGAGCCACGTAGTTCCTCCAACCTTGTGCAAGCCAGTGGAAAAAAAAACCACCTCACCCGTGTTTCCATGTGTTTTACCAAACTCACGTTCTCTAATTGCAAAAGAGACGCCTCAGTCTGGAGAACAAATGGCCAGGGTCTGGTGATCAACATGATGAATTTGGCCATGTGTGCTGTGTTTGTTCACTGAAGTACAGTTGTCAAATAATATGCTTCCAGGCTCTGTGAAGCAAATTAATTTTGTATCCTTTAATCAAAAAACCCTTATATTTTTCAAAACAATACCCTTTTTGCCTCCCCTGAGGGCCCTGCAGAGCATAAAGCAATGCACAGAAAGGGGAGAAATGGATGGAGAAAATAAACGTAGTGACAACATGACAAATCTTTATAATCTGGGAGAAATTTCTGTCGTTTTTTATTGCTGCATGGATCTGAGCCCGGAGTTCTGTTATCTGCTGTGGTAAATAAGGATGAATTAATGCGAAAAAAGGAGTGTATTTATAGCATGAATATACTGCTGAGTAATATAGTGGGGGTTTTGCTGCTTGGGAACACAGAGACCAAGCCTTATTCCAATGGAAGTCTTCTGCAACCCTGACAAGCACATCCTGCTGACACATCCCGAAGCCAGGAACATCCAGAGCCATGGGATTGCCTGTGGGGAGTCAACCAAGACTCCAGGAATGGAAGGCAACAAGCAGAAAAACCAGTCGAAAGAAGAGTTTTTAAGAGAATATGTGGATTAGTACTGGAACTCCTTGCCGCAGGATGCTGTGGGTGCTGTGGGAGATTGCAAAGCTCAAAAACAAGCAGGGGAAAGTTAGAGAAGAAAACATCATTGAGGGATCTCAAATGCCAGGACAGAATCTGTGGGCTGGGAAGTGGCAGGGCTGCATGTGAGAGTCTGGGAGCATTTCCTAGGAAAGTGTTGTCCCCTTTGCAGTCTCTCCTGGCTGCTGGAGTGACCTCCAGCACGACCCAGCACGGACACTGCCAACTTCTGAGTGAAGGGTTATCCACAGCCTCTCTCACTCGTGCTGCATGTAACCTATATGGACCTAAAACAGCAAGAAATTATGGGATTTATGGTCTCTTAAGTGTTTAGGTCTTTCTGATTCAGGGACAAAAAGCACAAGGGAATTTGGGTTAAATTGATAAGACCTCTGGTGTAGATAAGGCACAAATATCCTTGGTATGATGTCACAGAAACCAGGATTTGACTACAAGCAATGAGGGCTTGGACATGCCCCTCTTGAGTAGTGACTTATTTGAAAAGGCACAGACCCAGCACCTCAGTGATTCTTAACACAGACGAGCTAAGTTTTTTAGCCAAAAAAATCTTTCCCCACATCAGTCTTCCACACAAGCTGTACTGTAAGTGTCTTTATAGTCGCTCTCTATGATGGAGCTTTCCAAGGGCTCAGCCAGGTACAATTTTTGGGTTTTATGGCCCTGCTGTCTCAGCAATCCCATCTGGATGAATAAGAAAACTGAACTTATCTCTTGTGTTATTCTGGAGTGTCAGAAGAGAATGAAAATGGGCTCAACAGCCTCTCTACCTCTTCCAAACAAATGCCTGTTCTCTCATGTGAGTGTGGCTGAAAGAACCTGCTGTTCAGACCAGTGCCTCCCCCAAAGAACGAGCTGACAGGTAAGGTTAAGAAGGGGACAATGGTTACATTTCCAAATCACCAGCTTTGTGTATTGCAAATTCATCACTAAGGCTGGGGAATCTCCCCTTGGCCCAGTGGGAGCAGAGTCATCATTCCTGTCTGTGTCATGAGCCTTCCCAGCCACTTTCATCTCATGGCATAAACAGAGTTCACATCCTCAAGGGACGATCACAGCAGCATTTTGGCTTCCCTGCTCCCTCAGACCAGATCCCTGCTGCAGATTAGGGGATGCACTTCAGTAAAAACCTGATTTTCAGCAAGTGCAGTGAGGACTTGCAACAGCAACTCCAGCAACTCCAGTGGGACTTTTCATGTGCCAAGCATCAGGCACTCACCTGAGCATCCCAGTGACTGGAGCTCTGCAACTCTGTGCAGGGAATGTGTGCCCAGGGATGGATCACATGCAGTCAGTGGTGGTCCAGAATTTCCTATACACCTGCACTGGCCGTTGGCATTTGCCCAGGAATGCTGGCCACCCCTGCATGGCACTGAAGGGGATGTGTTTATCACCACAGTTTGTGAGCCTGCATTTCAAGCATTCAGCAAACCTCAGCTGTTGCCACTGAGGAGCACCCAGTAAAGAGCAGCCACAACAATTCTGTCAGAAACACCAGCCTTGGCTGTGGGTGTTTGAAAATGCATCTCTTGGCCTTTGGCAAAGGAAAGATCGGGATCTGCTGGCTCAGAGCCTTCTGCTCAGGGCATTGGGTCAGACCTGCCACCAACAAACAGGGTGGGGAGCAGGTCTGGGAGCACCAGCCCATTTCCTGCTGACAAAATCACCTCAGCACTGAGAGAGGCTCGTCTTGAGAGCAGTGAGGGAAGGACTCGCTACTAGAGAGCAAGGAGGATGTTGGAGCACCACGTTATCACTCACTGCAGTTACACTTATGTTTAAAATTATGGATTAAAACCTAACCACGGAGTCTACAAAGAGTAGCAGATAAATTCAGCCTATGCTCTGCTTTAATTTTTTCAGATGAATGTTTCTTTTTATACCAAGCATATGGTGCACTAGATTTCAAGTCTCATTGATAAAGACTCTAATCTCTGTCCTGTCTTTATTATATTTTTCCATTTTCTGCTGAGTAGGAAAATGGCATTGCATGCCATCTGTCAGCACCATCACAGTGCAATTTGCAAAGGTTTCAGGCCAGTGTGGTGCAAGTGGCAGCTCACTCCTCTCCTCTAGACTTGGGTTCTTATGGAACCAATATAGCCCCATTAAACAGCTCCTTCCCAAACATAAACTCGTTTCTGCAGCATGCTGATGATAATAATGCAAATGAATCTGTCATGTTTCGTAGCTACTATCCCTAACCACCCTATTCATGAATATATGGTAATTAAGCTATTGCTGCAAGTGTAACTGTGTCAGCACTACTAAATTAAGGGCTGTACTGTAAATAAAAATGGGGTCATAAAAAGGAAAGAAGGCAGTAAAATATAATGGGTAGAAACACTAAGAGCAAAGTACTAGAGGCTTTGCACAAGCAAAGGAAATTGCTTTAAAGGCCCCAACTAAAGGACCTGTTTTGATACCATGGTTTGAAATTGCAGATAGATGCTGATTCCTTACAGAAATAGTTCTTCTTGTCCTCAAATGCAACTTTAAATCCCATGACACCTGCAGGTTTGCAATTAAATCAGTAAAGGATCATGAGTATATTACGCCTCTACTGTGTCTCCATCTCTGAGCTCGTTAATAACTGTATAAGGTGTGACAACATGACTGAATGGACTCCTTTTGGAAAAGTTTGCCCCAGGAAAGTAAAAATAGGTTCCTATTTCCAAAGAATAATTTCTAGTCTGGACTATGCAAAGTCATGAGTTTTTTTACTTGGTAAACTCAGACCCCAGTACAGCCAGTTTTAAAAGCCAAGCAGAATTATTCCCACACGAAGAATCGTATTTCCATTAAATTAGAGAGAAAACGGATATTTGTAGCAGAAACAATTTTGTTACACAAATGTAAATCATGAGAAACACCACTGAAATCAATATTTTGTTTAGGTTCAGTGCATAAATGATATCAGAGCCTGGCTGTAGGTGAGAATTCCAGGGGCACACCAGGCTTACTGGTGGGACCTGGACAACCACAATGTTGCTTCAGTATGAGAGACTTGAGGGTTGAAGAGATAAAAAGACAAAATCCTTAATTAAGATAGATGTCCTTGCTGAGGGGGAGAGAGAAAAGATGGGAATGATTCAGTTTGGGGAGGTGAAACAGAATCACAGAAAGAAGGATGGACACTCATGGGTCATTTATTGCACATTCTGCCCTTGCAGACTTCTCCTGAGTCCCTGATTTTGGTGGCTGGCACATAAAAACCAAGAGCACAATGCTCAAAACTGCAGGACACTGCGCACAAAGAAAGCCACTGCCTGTAATTAGCCTGGGAGATGCACAGAGGATAAACAGCCCTGAAGATGGCACACGGGGAGATTTATCTGTAAAGTGAGAGTTTTCTCCACCGAGTCAGATAGAAGAAGTTTATCTTTCTCTCAGGGATCTAATCCCTTCTGCTCTGGCACAGAAGCTGATTGCCAGCAGAGATTGGAAGATTTTCTCCAGGATGTTTATACCCCTTGCATCCACAATGTGGTTTTCTGCCTTTTTTTTTTTTTTTTTCCTCTAGCTCAACCAAAACAGACCCCTGAGAAGGACAGGGCACAGGATTTGATGTCCCCAATATGCACATCCTAATTGAATACAGATGAGTTTAGGCTGCATCTATTTGCAGCATAAAAAAAAAAAGAAAAAAAAAAATATAAAAGAATATTGGGACAGGAACAGTATAGAGCTATGTGGTTCCACAGCATTTTTAGATATATATATATATATATAAAAATGATATTAGGACAGGCACAGTATAGAGCTGTGTGGTTCCACAGCATTTTCAGATATATATATATATAAATAAATGATAGTAGGACAGGCACAGTATAGATCTATGTGGTTCCACAGCATTTTCAAAGATATATATATATATAAATGATATTAGGACAGGCACAGTATAGAGCTATGAGGTTCCACGGCATTTTCAGATATTGTCTGGAAAGTTCTGGATGAAGTCTCTCCAATGCACAGCACCTGGCAGTGACCCCCCACAGCAGATCCCCTTCAAAAATCCCTTTCCTTTGACAGTGCTGAGCACCTGAAGCCAACTGGATTTTGCAGCAACCCCAATATTTCTAAAGCACAGGGCACAGACCGTCCAGTCCAGAAGGGATCCCCTTCCTTCTTGGCATTTCGAGCAGTTTGCACCCCAAATCCCCACTCCTGCCTTGCCTCTGGTGTTTCCCCTGGGTTCACCCCGGGACTGTGGATGGGGAATATGGTGCTGGGGGAAACAAACACTCTGCAGCCCTGCAGGTAGAGCTGACAGCAAACCCTTCTTGTTGCCTTCTCAGACGTGCCTTTGACAGCATTTGTCCTTGCCCAGCTGGCATGGGGTGAAAGCATTGACATTGCCACCAAGTTTCCAGTTCTATCTAGAGGTTTCAGTGGTTTTCTTGAAATGCAGGGTGGCTGGGAGCTGCTGGGGAAAGGAAGTCTGTGAACCAAGGACTAAACATAGCAAAAATAATACCAGGCAGTGATGGAATGTAAAATAGTTCCAGTCACTTAATACAAAGTAACCACGCCCAGCTCTGGAGTAATTATAGACAGAATCACAGAATGGTTTGGGTTGGAAGAGACCTTAAAGCTCATCCAGTCCCTCCCCTGCCATGGGCAGGGACACCTCCCACTGTCCCAGGCTGCTCCAAGCCCTGTCCAACCTGGCCTTGGACACTTCCAGGGGCAGCCACAGCTTCTCCAGGAAACCTCTGCCAGTGCCTGCCCACCCTTACAGTTAAAGAATTGCTTTCTAATACCTAAAATTCTCTTTTTAAAAAGAATTAATATTTGCACACTGTGGAAAAGGCCAGGTTTGAAGACAGCTATCCAGGGCAAGAGAGCATAAAGGTGACACTTCAAAAGTATTTGTCCTAAAGGCTAAAATTAGAGGTGAATCGTGCGAAGATAAGAATTAAATTCTTTTGGTCTCCTACAAATATTCTCACATTCCTGAGTGCTCCTGGCTGCCAAGTCCCCTGGCACCGTGTGCCATTACACCATGCTCTTCCCAGGAGATTTATTGCCAGGTCAAGGTCTTTGCTCCCTTTTCTGACAATCCCGGCGTGCACTGAACCCACGTGTGTGTCTGCAGGGGAATTGCTGGGACATTTCTGAGCACTCACACCGGCTGCAGGGATCCCTGCAGGGATCAGTGTGTCCTGCAGAGCTCCAGCAGGGACACGGGCACAGGCGGATCCATCACCCCGTGTGTGCACACAGGGAGAGGGGCACTGCCACAGGAGGAGCAGATGGCAGAGATGAGCAGAGGTCTATTAACGAGCTGGGTGACCCCTGCTCCTTGAGCTTGTTAAATCAGGCACATGCAGAAAAGTTAATTGGAGCAGCTTTCAGTCCTGGGCCTGCTGGTGCACATTGCCCTGCCCTCAGTGTTGTGCTCCTTGGCTTTGGGTGCACCTGCAGCCTCCTTCAGCCTGCAGCCTCCTGCTCTGTCCATCCCTGCAGCTATCAGCACCTCGCTTTGGGGGTTATTTTAACCCCAACAAAGCAGCCTTGTTGCTTCTGTTCCTATGCTTCAGTGATTTTTATGAGCAGCCATTTTAAATACGAAAATAAAATAAATTAAATAAATTAAAAATTAAATAATACTTTGATAGGGTTTTTTTTTTTTGGTTTGATTTCATTCTTTACTGCTCAGTTGAGTGCAATGACTGACAAGGTCCTCACAGGACCTGTGACCTGCCCTAAAACCTGAAGTGATGCCAGGGCAGCTTATTTCAATGCCATGGGAGCTGTGAATCATCCCAGAAAGTGGAGGCCACCTGTCCCCTCCTGGCTCCTGCAGGAGCCAGCACTTGTGAGAATGTGCAGCTCAGTGCCAGAAAACACCTGGCTTGGTGTGGGCAGCCCAACAGCCCCGGGCTGTGTCTGTGTGCAGGAGGGAGGCAGAGAGGTGCGTGTCCTGTTAGCAAAAGGGGAAAAGGACCTAACGAGGAAACGGAGACAAATCCCTTGGGCAACAGGTCTGGAGCACCAGGAGGGACTGAGGGAGCTGGGGAAGGGGCTCAGCCTGGAGAAAAGGAGGCTCAGAGGGCACCTTGTGGCTCTGCACAATTCCCTGACAGGAGGGGACAGCCAGGGAGGGTCAGGCTCTGCTCCCAATTAACCCTTGTGGCTCTGCACAACTCCCTGACAGGAGGGGACAGGCAGGGAGGGTCAGGCTCTGCTCCCAATTAACAAGTGACAGGACAAGAGGAAATGGCCTAATGTTGCATCGGGAGAGGTTTAGATTGGATATTCTGAAAAATTCCTTCACCAAAAGGGTGATGAAGCACTGGAACAGGCTGACCAGGGAAGTGTTGGAATCAGCATCCCTGGAAGAGTTCACAAGGCGTGTGGATGTGGCACCTGGGGACAAGGTTTAGTGGTGACCATGGTGTTGGTCCAGTGGTTGGACTCAATGATCTTGGAGATCTCCAACCTTGCTGATTCTATGACTCTGTGATCCGCTGCAGAAGGGAAGGAACATTGTGACAGCAGGAATTAAACTGATTTTCCTGTTTAGCTCCGTGGGAGCAGCAGGTGTAAGTCCTGGAGCCTGATCTTCCCCTGACGTGAATCGAGGCTCTGCCACTGTCATGGGCCGAGCTGTCCCTTCTGCCCCCAGCACAGCCTGGGGTGTTTGCTCAGTGTGTGTTCAGTGGAGCAAAACACACAGAATCTAAAATAATGCTAATAAAAGTAATCCAGAGAAAAATTAAAACCACCGAAGAGGAGGTGTAGGAACCTCCTGCTCACGTCTGCACCACCAGCTGTAGCTCCAAACATCTTGTCAAGCTGTATCTCATCAAGCTGCAGCACTTCTTGCAAATCCGAGTGGAATGGCAGCCCTGCAGGGATCACCCGCTGCCCAGTTAGCAGCAGAAAGGTTCTGAAAAGAATCAGAAAGTTGAAAAGAAAAAGATTTCCAGTTTCCTACTTTAATTTCCATGTTCGGATGACCCGAAGTCATCTAAGGCAGCGATGATAAAAAATAAAAAGAAAAAGAAGAAGAAAAAAAATCTATGGCATTTTCTTAAGGGATGGATTATTTTTAGCCATGGAGATTTAGAGTTCTGTCCAAGTTCCTGAACTTTCAGAACTTTTCTTCACTAAGGAGTTTGATGGCAAAGCAGGTTCTCTTTTTTCTCTTTTTTCCCAAGTTTGCAACTGATTAATTAAAATATGCAAAATCTGCCTTTCTGCACAATGAAGGAAAACACTTTTTTTTTTCAGTGAGATAAAAGGCATTTTTCCAGAGGCTTTTTTTCTGAGGATAGCTGTCTGCTCCCCTTTCCATTTTTAGGGCTCAGCAACTGTCCACTTTCTGGGAAAGAAATAAGAAATAAATAATTTTGTCCATTTTACTTGTTACTGTTCCTGAGATTACTGGCACCCGACAGCTTTTGTGACACAAAATGGGTTGTCAGAGCTCCACTGGGCCTGATTCTGATTGACACCAGTGCCACCAGGCACTGCCAGAGCTTGGTGGACACAGAAATCTGGTCCTTGCTGGTTAATGGGGTTCAGGTGACTGCAGAGGAAGGAATTCCCAAATGGGAATTCCTTTTAAAATGGAGTTTGGGTTGGTACGGCGTTCCATAAATGACACTGCTTTTTAATCACCTGCATTTGTGGGGTTTTGGGGGGCCTTTTGCATTGCTTTTGGAGTGAAGTTTCCCTGCTGCAGCTTTGCCCTGTTCCCCTGCTGACACCACTCAGGCAGGAAGGCTGCAGAAGCCCCTCCTATGTTTTTTCTACACAATAACCAGAGGCTTTTGCTTTAATTTTTTGCCTCACTAGAACTATTTTCTGTCTGTAATCTGAACCTAATCTTGGCCGCTAAAGGGGCTCTCTCCTTGGGCTCAAGGCTGTTCCCTGGCAGTAAATTCAGCTCATCCCACTGGAACAGGGACAAATGGATGTCATTTGCAAAGCCAACTGCACCCACTCAGCACATACACGTAGAGACAGTGCAGTGAAACCCCTGCAGCAGCCCCTCACGTGTCCCAGCCCTTGGAACTCAACCCCAAACCCTAAAAACACAGCTTGACTGGACCTGGACAGGGAGAACATAATTTTGTGTTCTTGGACTGACACAAACCACAGGCAGAAGTTTTGAATAAATGATTTGCTGTGAATTATTTACTCAGCGCTGCTCACAACCTCAGAGGACAGGCAGGGCAGCTCAACATTTGCACCATAAAATATTGAGTGGACTCCAGGGCTGTTTGCAGGGGCAGAAGAGTTTGTCCCAATGCTGTGACCGATTTAGGTGGTGCCTCCCTGGCAGGGCTGCTGGTGGGCTCTGGAATTTTGAACCACGGAGCCTGGCATTGTCTGTGTCGTGTTTTTGTACCCCATTAAAGCCGTGGTTGCATTTCCCCACAGAGGTGGCTGTATCTCTGTCACACACACAGTGTTCCCTGTGCACAGGCTGTGGCAAAGTAAACTCTTTCCTGAAGGGAAGCATGAGCAAGGCACAGCAAATTCAGAGTGTGAGCACGTATTGTTCATCTTTTAACAATATCACGGCAAAATTTAGGGGAGTTTGGCAATTATTTTGATCCTTAAAAGCGCAGGACAGTGGTTGGTGTGTCTATAGGGTGAATTGCAGCCTCTTTTTGAGTGTCAGGACTCAGAGCATGAAGTGTAAGAAAGGCTCATTGTAACAGTTATGGTGTATACACCAGAAAGAGAATTTAATGCTGTGATGTCGTACCCATGAGAGAACCACAGGGGACAGAACTCCCACGTGGGTGTGGTCCTGCCCAAAATGGATCTGGCTGTGGGAATGCCACAGTGTGACCCTGGAGGCAGCATCAGTGTGACCTCTCTCCTGGCCAGTTCCTTTCAGGGGTCAGCTCCTCTCTCCTGGTCTAAGGAAAGTGCTGCATTCAGCCTGAGGGGCAGAAAGGGGAGAAGTGAACCCCAGCATAACCTGGTGAGGTCAGTGGGAAAAAGTTCCTCTGTCTGGCCATAGGAAGATATCCTGGCCAGGGAAAAGGTAAAAGCTGGAATTCACTGGATTCAGTCTGTCTTTAAAGGAGTTAGGAGCCTCGCTTGGTTGTCTAATAGACTTTGACATCCATGAGACCAAGGGGCTGGGAAATGAGGAGGAGATGTGGGCTCAGAGCCCTGAGATGGCTGCAGAGTCCAGGTCCAGAGCTGGTCCCTGGACAAGGCGTCACCCAGGGCTGTGCTGGGGGGCACTGATGGCTCTGGGGCACTCATGGTTCAGCCTCTCTGTGACAGGACCAGGCTGGTGGGGGACCAGACTGGGCTCTGAGGGCTGTGAGGGGACCCTGGGTGGGTGGGTGGATGTGTGTGGCTGTGCTGGTGTTGGGGTTTAAGCCCAGCCAGCAACAAAGCACAATGCAGACCGTTCACACACTCCACAAACGGGATGGGAGGTGGAAGACTGGAAAGAAGACTGGGGTGGAAGACTGACCTTTGGGCTGAAATAAAAACAGCTTAATAACCGAAATAAAACACTATCATCATCATCATCATCATTATCATCATCATCATCCAGCTGTAATGAAAAGGGACATAACAAAAGAGAGACAGGAATAAACTCTAAAAAGGACAAGTGATGCACACACGATACAGACACAGACCACTTGCTGACAGATGTCCAGCCAGATGTCCCCCAGCAGTGATCAGTGACCCTGACCAGCTCCACCAGTTCCCAAACTGGGCAGGACCCCGTGGTATCCCTCTGACCAGTTCAGGTTGGCTGTCCCGGCTGTGCTGTGTCCCAGCTCCTGTGCACCTGCTCACTGGCAGAGCATGGGACACTGCACAGCCTTGGCTTGGGGTGAGCCCGGCAGCAGCTACAGCACTGGGGTGTGAGCAACACCCTCCTCACACTGACCCCACAACAGCTACAGCACTGGGGTGTGAGCAACACCCTCCTCACACTGATCCCAGCTCCAGGCCCTGCACCAGACACTGGGGGGAGAATGAACTCCATCCCCAGCCCAAAGCAGAGGGTGTGGGTGTGAGGTGTGAGGGTGTGTGTGCGAATGTGAGTGTGTGTGAATGGGAGTGTGTGAGGTGTGACTGTACCCACACTTGAGTGGGGTCTGTACTGGGGGAGTTGTGTGTGGGGGGGAGTGTCTTGGGTGTGTGTAGTGTGTGTGTCAGTGTGTGGGGTGTGTGTGTGTTCTGTGGGGTGTGTCTCACTGTGTGGGATGTGTGTGTGTTCTGTGTGGGGTGCGTGTCAGTGTGCAGGGTGTGTGTGTGTTCTGTGTGGGGTGCATGTCAGTGTGCGGGGTCTGTGTGTGTGTTCTGTGGGGTGTGTCTCACTGTGCGGGGTGGGTGTGTGTTCTGTGTGGGGTGTGTGTCAGTGTGCGGGGTCTCTGTGTGTTCTGTGGGGTGTGTGTCAGTGTGTGGGGTGTCTCTGTGTGTGGGCTGTGTGTTGGTGTGTGTGTCACTGTGTGTAGGGTGTATGTCTCAGTGTGTAGGGTGTCTGTCAGAGTATGGGGTGTGTGTCTTGGTGTGTGGGGTGTGTGTCAGTGTGTGGGGTGCGTGTCTTGGTGTGTGGGGTGTGTGCCTCTGGGTGGGGCGTGTGCAGGTGTGGGGTGTCTGTTGCTGTGTGCGGGGTGTGTGT